>ML778032.1:1875877-1911727 GCA_009831015.1 Picea engelmannii
TGGTTGAATTTCCTTCATGGCTTGACATGTTTAAGCTCTAGGATCTACCCTTAGATAAAAGGGGCCGGCTCTGATACCAATTGTTTCACAACTGAGAGGGGGGGGGTGAATCAGTTGTTACCTTGCTTAAACAATTATGCTTCTTTTAAACTCTTTGCTGAGACACTAAATGATGATCACAATAATGCAGGGAAATAAACAATGGCACATTCAACATCAGTCACATATATGAGAAACACAGAGACAAATATTTCTTGAGGAAACCCATACAGGGTAAAAACCTCTTTTTCTTTATATGATAAGTAATGGTTACAATCTTTACATTATCATACATATGAGTACCAACTCATAATGAGGCTACAACCTCTGTTTAGCAAGATGCAACTTGCTGAGAGCACCAACTCTCTGTTTTCTCTAGCACCCACTAGAAGGAAGCACCAACTCCCTGGTTTTTCTATCACCAACTAGAAGGAAGCACCAACTCCCTGTGTTCAAGCACCCACTTGAACCTATGAGGACAACAGTCCTCCCTAGCACCTCCCAACCACCCTAAAATATAAATCTTTGCTTCTGAAACTTATTACAGTGACATAATGTTCAACAATGGCTTACCCGACTTATTACTGTTCTGCTGCATTTCGTTGCTCTGTCTGCCTCATTGCCTTTCTTCTCATATCACTTGCGTTGTCTGGTATTCTTCTTTTTATGCTCTGTGCGCCATCTCCATTCTCTTCACAGTTCCTCTTCTATGATATTCAACTGCTTCACTCTCCTCCTTCTTCACACCTGAATCACCTTTACCAACAACACTCACAACAACCACCAACAACAACAGAAACCCAACCTCTTCTCTGTACCGTGTCTTTATAGCTTCTGTGCACCATGTGCATTCAATGTTCTCCATGCCTCTACATGCATACTCTCCGTCATTATCCTCCACCTCTCGAGTGCTCTATCTGATCATCATCATGACTCTTCAGCTTCTCTGGTGGTTCACCCCGCGTGTCCAGTATCACTGGGTGTTATGCTGAGATTCCTCAGCCTCTCTTGCAGTTGAGACTCTTCATCTTCTCTATGACAGTTGAGCTCACCTTCTCTATTTCAGTTACAGCCTCAATCCCACCCAGTTGTCAATCGCCTCCACGAGTCGTCTTCATTCTACTGGAAGATTCCATGTGACTCTTCTACTCCTCTGGAAATCACACCGAAGTCTCTTCGCATCCTCTGGTAGAAACCATCAATGGTTACTGGTAGTTTCACTGTGTCATGCAATAGTAGCCCTCCGATCTTGTTCAAATTCACCTACACCATTGGATTAACTCTGAAGGGTATCATAGTTCTTTTTCTCGTTTCGCACTTTTACTGCGAACTTATGATCGTCATCGACCCTGATCGACGGTTCATGATCTTGATGAATCAACAGTCCTGATCTCCTCGCAATCTCGCATCTCGCGATTCCTGTGATGGAGGTTCTCGTCACTCCAAGTCGTGATAGGCGAGGCTCCAAGATGGAGCTCAGATCAATGGTCCACATTCTTGGTGATCCGATGGTCCTTGATTAAATCGTGATCTCACATCTTCGCTATTCCTTTGACTTACCAGTCAGCGAGATGACGATCTTTCTCCATGTGTGATCCCCCGTGCAGATCCAACAGTCCTCCTGTGATCCAGTTTCGACGACTGTCCTTCTCTCACTACCTTGCGACCTCACGACTTGGAGTACCCAATGTTTGGACTCTCAACCTGCGAACTCCCGATTTCGCGAGATCTCTCGATCTCTCGCCACCTGTCCCCCCAGACGGACGGCTATAAATCTCTCGCCACTTCGCCACCTCGCGACTTTGAACACCCAATACTTGGCCTTTATCCTGTGAACCCCTGAGTTCACGAGATCTCTCTGATATTTGCCACGCGTCCTTCCCATATGGACGGTCCTGATCTTCTCGCCACTTCACCGCCTCGCGTCCTCACGCCTCACGACTTTGAACACCCAATACTTGGGCCTTTATCCTGCGAACCCTTGAGTTCACGAGATCTCTCCGATCTCTGCCACACGTCCTTCCCAGATGGATGGTCCTGATCTTCTCGCCACTTCGTTGCTTCGTGACCTCACGCCTCACGACCTTTAACACCAAATCCTCGGCTCTTCCACTCACGAGCTTCCGAGTTCACTCAGATCTAATGCCTGAGATCTATCCTTCTCTTCAGCGCGCGCTCTTCTTGTTTTTATTCAGATCTGATGGCCCTCATGCTGTCGGGAATTTTGGATGGGATCCAATGATCAGTGGTGCTTCTCCTCCAAGTTTACACATCCTTCTTACTTGGAAGAATTTCGACTCTGCACTAATTCCTCCTGAGCCTACGTTGTTCCTGTTTGTCCATCGATGCACATTCTGATCCTTCCATCTTCATTGTTGTACTTGCCATCAACGACAAGCATACGCTATCTGTTAAGCATTTGCAAACAATACAAATGTACGATTTTGGCCATAGACTGCCTAAAATGTGATAATGCGAGTGGAACCATGATAAGTTGTATTGTAGCACGATTCAACTATGGAAAACCATTGATCCCATTGATACTTTTGTTATGAAGTGAAAAACATGAAACATGCTTCCAAACACTTGTTGACAACATCCATTTGACCATCGATCTAGGGGTGATATGCATTGCTAAGATTCAATTGGGTTCCCTATAGACTGAACAATACTTTCCATAAGTTACAAGTGAAAGTGGGATCATGGTTTGTGATAATAGATTCGGGCATACCATGTAGTTTGAAGATATTATCCATGAATAATTGACCAACTGTGGAATATTTAAAGGGGTGTTGGAGGGAACAAAAATAATCATATATATAAAGTTGATTGACCAAAACCATAATCATTAATTTATTGCTAGATTTGGGCAGCCCCACAATGAAGTTCATAGAAACATCTATCCATACAGTAGGTGGAATAGGTAAATGTTGTAGTTCATCTCGATTCTTCATTTTTTCTCCCTTGTCTCATTGGAAAATATCACATTCAACCACGAAGGTGCATATGTATTTTTTCATTCCTTCCCAAAATAAGGAGCATTTGATCCATTCATATCTTTTATGAAAGCTAGAATGACATGTTTTTGGGGATGCATGGAGTTCATATAGCACAGTGGCTTTAAATTTTGATTGCTTGATCAAATAAAGACACCCTTTATAACGAAGTTCATCACTGTGCTAAGTGTAGATAGGATATACATTAGAATCATGTTGAAGTTATTATATCAAGATAGAAATATTGGGATCGATGAAACATTTATTATATATTTCAGTTACCCAATCAACTGGAATGAATGAGAGTGAAAAGAGGGACCCTTCCTCTTCATATTTTCTAGAAAGATCATCAATGACCCCATTCTCCTTACCATTATTGTAAATGATCTCATTATCCTAGCCTAGAATTTTGGTAACCTATTTCTATTTTTATTGTGATGAAATCCTTTGATCCAATATTTGAGGCTATGACGATCAATTTTTATCTGGAAACAATTCCCAAGCTAGATAGGATTCCAAATATTCACAACATGCAAAATGGCCAACATTTATTTTTCATAGGTGGACTTACCCAAGTGTCTATCAAAAATATATTTATTGGTATAGGCCAAGGGTATTCCTTCTTGCATTAGACTTTCTCCTACTCCTTTTCCAGAGGGATCACATTCCAAAAACAAAGTCTTAGTGAAGTTAGGAAAATCAAGTCCTAGGGTGTTACACATAACATATTCCAATTCCTAGAAGGATTGATTTGCAAATGCATTCCAATTGAAAGAATTTTTATTAAGTAAGGAAATGATAGGAGCCACAATTTTTCCATAGTTCTTGATGAAATTTCTATAGTACCCTATTATACCAATGAAACCTCATAAACTTTTAAGAGTTGTAGGACATGTCCAATCCTTCATTTCTTCAATTTTCTTTAGGTCCACTTGTACACCATCCTTAATAACAATGTGTCCCAAATATTCAACTTCAGAAATTCCAAAGGAACGTTAATACCCCTTGAGAAATAGTTGATGATGATAAAGGAGTTGTAAAACCTATTTTACATGGGTAGCATGGTCCTACCAAGTTTTTTTGTAGATGAGGATATCATAAAACAAGACTAGGACAAAATGATGCAAAAAGGGTTTAAAAATATGATGCATGAGACTCTGGAAGGTGGAGGGTGAATTATAAATGCCAAAACACATCACCAAGAAATCATAATGGCATTCATAAGTTTGAAAATTAGTTTGGGAATATCAATTTCTTTCAAATGAATTTGGTGATAGCCTATGGAGATCAAGTTTGATAAATAATTGTGCATCATTAAGTTCATCGAAAATATCATCAATAAATGGAATGTGAAATGTGTCCTTGATGGTGATTTTGTTGAGAAAATGAATATCAAGACACGTGCACGAAGTGCCTTATTTTTTTAGTACCTTGACCGCTAGGGAGGAATAAGGAATCATACTAGGGAAGATGACACCCACAGCTAAAAATTATTGAATAATATTTTCAATTTCAGTTTTTTTAACAAAGGGGTGGAGATAAGGGAAAACATTAGGTAGGAAGCTACCATGTATGAGTGGATGGAATGATCATGAGAACCATAGGAGGGTAGGAGGCCTTGGGGATTTTCAAAATGATTGGTATTTGGTTAAGAGGGACTACATGTTAGGATGAATAGGTTGGGAAGGGGTCTTAAAGGATTGAATAACATGAAACTAGGAGAGAATGACAACATGATATTTCTTGAGGATGTTTTCTATATGTTATGAGCTGAAAATATCTAGAGAACCTATAATGATTCCTTGGAGAGTGTAATGGTGCCCATCTTGTTGAAATCTCATGTATAAATCCTAGAAATCCATGGTTATGGGACCTAATGTACGCAATCATTCAACACCCAGAACAATTTCACAACCACCGATTTCAATGGAAAACATGTGGGATTTCAAAGAATAATCTCCAATTTGAAGGCACACATTTTCATAACAACCCCCACACTTCATGGAGCCACCATTAGAAATAATCATTTAAATTTTTTTCCCAACATGTATATATCAATGTGCCTATTGGGCGACGCAACGAGGAATAAAATTATGGTTGTTTTTGTTTTCAATTAAGACAATGACTTTACGGTGCTTGATATAGCCAATTAATTTAATAGTTTGGGGAGATAAATTACTAATGAAGGAATGGAGAGAGATTTGGGTTCCACAACAAGTTGATCATAAGGAAGAATGTATCATCTCTCTAAGGAATAGGTTCTTTGGGGAGAGAATCACCATCATATTTTGAAATGTCTTAAAAAATGGCCATAAAAGTTTATGCTCCTTACATACAAGATATTATTTTTCATCAGAATTGCAATAAAGGCCTTTAAGTTTACATTCGACATTTCATCCCTAGCTAATTTTTGGATCTTGAGAGGAGGATATTAAAGAGAAGGATTGGTGGGACAAGGGTAGGGGTTAAAGGTTTTTTTTTTATTTGAGTAGTAACCACCTGTTGTTCTTCCCTAGCTAAGTGATTGGTTTCGATCCAAGTGTTACAGCGAGCCATTAAAACGTGAGAATGGATTTCTTCCTTTATACCACTAATAAAACATTCTCTAAAATCAAAGATGTAATATTCAACTATAAAAAAAAAAAATTAAGCTTGGTTAATTGGCCCAAATGATGAGTATCGGTGTCAAAATGCTCATAAAGATATGTGACAAATTGAGTCCAATAAATATAATCTCTATGGGAATGTTTATGCCATTGCCACCATTTCCAATGCTTGAGATCTAAATATAAGACACCAACACAAAGTTTCATTAAGTCATTGGTGAAGCGATGCAATCAAAAATAGTGTTCCATTTGAGAGACCTAGACAGTGGGGTCTGATCCATCAAATTTATTCACATCCACTTTAGGAAGGCACAGATCATGAACAAGTGTGTTAGAGTGAATCTCCATGGAGTGGGAGGATTAAAATCCTTCTTGGTATAAGGGATATTTTTGGTATTTGGCATCTTTCAATTTTGTAAGAAATGTAGAGAGGATATCCTGCATGTCATCCAATGCATTGACCTTGGTAGTAAGTGTAGAAATTTGGTCCTTATATATAGAAAAATTGTTGTCGGTATCATCTTGAGATTTCTTGATTTTGGTTTCCAAGGATTCACATATCTATTCCACATTCAAAACATGGTTGTGAATTTATTAGTTTTGGTTGGCCATCGAGTGGTTGGTGCATAAGAAAAAAGGGAATGGGAGGGTAGAGATAGGGAGATGGGGCTAGAGGGTCCACACAAAATTACTTACTGACGAGTTGTAGGAATGTGATCAGTGGGAATTTCTAGAGGTATTGAGATATAAAGTTAATAATGGTGAAAGTGTGTCCACATAAAAAATATCATGGAAGAGGGGTACCACTGCGATCAATGTGATTCTAGGAGTCTATTGAGAGAGGTCCCAAATAAGGGTGTTAGTGGGTCCACTTTATACTATTTTTTTTTAACTTTTGTGGAATTATACTCTAGACTAGGAAATATTGGGTCTATAGAATGCTCAAATTATTAATATTGAAGATTATGTAGGCATTTACCAAAGACAAAATAGGAAGAAGGGTTTCCAGTGATCAAAATTTCAAGAGATACCATTGTTTCAAAAATTTTCTAGACCAATAGAAAGAATTAGGGTTGTAAGGGTCCTAAGGAAAAAGGAGTTCCTTATGCTATAGCTCTTTGATATACTTGTAGGGTCCAACAATATTACTCGGTCCAATATCTTAGGGCTCTAACTAAGGAGGTTCAAGCATACCCTTAGTCGTACTACTCGATTAACAAGGTACACAAGAGTAATATTCTCAAGTTTTATTCTCAGTGCCACTATAGTAGTTAGGAAGTCAAGAGACTAATCTAAGGTTGGTTTCAAGACACCTACGAAACTTATGATATAACTTAGTGTACATGGAAGTGAATTATATATACAAGTGTAGTTTTATGTGGTACTACTCGAAGGGGTACAAATAGGGGTTAAAAAGGTTTATAACCTGGTGGAACCTCTTGTATTTCTTGCATGTATGATTCCCCTACTGCATATGTATCTTCTTAACGATAGATATCTATGTTATTTATAAACATTGGAACACATATCTAACCTAGAAAAAGAGGTTTCTCTAAAAATGGTGCCAAGAAATAGCTCTGATACAACTTGTAACATACCAAATAGAAATATTCAAAGCACAAATCAAATTTATTACTCTGATATATTGTAGAAATAAGAGGATATTATGAAAAATGGACAATATGAGAAAAACGCGACACCTTTATCGATATGGAATCAATGTTTTCTTGCCTCTTCAAGGGGTAAACCTACAATAAAGAAAATATTATATTACAAATGATTTCCCAAACACCTTTTAAAAATGATTCTATATATTTATATAGTACTTTCTATGCCCTAAGAACATTATATAGAAGGAAATTTGTATTATGCAGAACCTTCTAGTAATCCTTCTGACAATAATTGTGTTCACACTACTACAAAGGCCTTATTTACTAATGATAGCCTCCGTTGTTTCGGGGATAAATCCCCTATGATATAGGTTAGAATATCACATAGAGTGTGCACCTTGAGAACTAATTCTATCCACAAGGAGTTAAGAATTCATAACAAAATAACTAACTACTCATGAGAAAAAAGATGACTAACCCATATCCTAACATTTGGAGAATATTCCTTGTGATAATCCCCGCTCCATTATTTCACTCCAAAGATTTCTTCGACAACCTACACATAAAGAGAGAAATATTCAAATTAGGTAGTTACAACAACTAACTCTTAAATATACTAACTAGGATCAAATATGTCGGTTTCAAGATAATCAAATGCGTAGATATTACAAAAGTAAATAAAAAAATAAGATTGGGACAAAAAAGAGAGTTCTCAGTATATTAATAGCATGAAATCAAGGAATGATACAACCTTAAATTGTTGCAGAACTGTCTGGAACCAATTGTAACACCACGTTTTTAATCTCCTGATTATATGTAATTAATCATGATTAATGATTATATGTTATGCTTCCTCTATTCTCCTACAAGAAACCTCTTTTCTTCTTGGAGCATACTAGCAACATCTCATTAAGCTATTCATCTCACCTATTGAGGGAATAATCTTGGATTTCTTCACCAATTTCTTTCTAGTTTACCATTTGTAAGAAGATCTCTCACAGAGGGGACTCAAGAGCCCTCCCAAGGAGGAAGAGGGTATTCACAAGTCCCCCTTTATCTATGGTGTTTACCCACTAATATACTTCTCCATTGGTGGCATTATTATTGATCATTTGTTTGATTAGTTTTGGTTCTAATTCCCTCATGCATTTTAGTTTCATTTCTTTAGTTGTTGTTAGCTTAGTTGTTTATTTATTTCATGTGATTGAATTGTTTGATTCATACACTAACTTTTGCACCTCTTTTGTCACCTAAATGAGAAAAATAAGGGTGCTTACCGAGTTTGGTCGTCTAGGCAAGACAGTAGTAGAGGAAAGAGTTAGAAGTATAAAGCATAAAAGATAAGAAAAGAATTAAACTAAGAACGATAAAAGAAATTAAACTAGAGTGCATAAGGACATTAGAACAAGAAATAAACAAGACTCATGCCACCAATGGAAAGGATTGTATTAGTGGAAAGAAAACACCAAAGAGAAAGGGAGACTTTGGGTCCCCTCTTTGTCCAAGGGAGGGCTCTTGGACCCCCAAATATTGAGCTCTTCTTACAAGTAAGGAACTAAAATGAAATGGTGATGAGAATCCAAAGCACATCCAATCTAGAGGTGATATGAATGACTAACTGAAATGGTGCTAGCATGCTCTTGATAAGGACAGAGGATCCTCCAAGAGAATATCAGCAGCATAACAATACAAATGAATTCCTTGAAAATATAGTGCACCCATGGATTCTGTTTATAGCATAGCTTTGAGGTATTATGCAACCAGTTCTTAGTGTGAATAAGGGGTGCTTTAGGGAACCTTTAGGTATTTGACCATCTCCCCAATCGGATTCAGCCGAGATTTGGATGTCAAATCAACTTGGAAGCTGAACCAGAAGTGGGTGGAAGGCCAACCAATATCATAAATGCACCGTTTTGAGGTGTGTGTGGCTTTTTGCATCCATAGTCGCGCATCGGGCGGATGTGCACTTTTTAGACGTTATCTGATTGTCGCATGTGCATGCGGGCCTTGTGTATTTTTAGCACATGTTGATTTTATTGATGGTTGTATATTTTTGGACCTTTCGGAGATGAATTTTTGGCCCATGAGTGAACTAATGAGTGTTTTGAAGATGTTGGATTCCTGTAACCATTTGTGGAAAAAATTTCGGTGATAATAGATGCCCCCTAATGTGTGAGGTTAGGAGCATATGTTTAGCTTAAATACATCAATGTTTCTTCTACTGAGAGTACCTGTGTAAGAGTTGTGGGGAGTGTCAAGAGAGACCCATTAGAAGGAGAGGGGAACCTGTAGCACCCAAGCACTTCCCAAGGTGTGGGAGAAAAAATAAAACTTTTTACAAATGAGGTGGGCATGCCCCATGCTCATGTCATGTAACTCAAAAATATGTAATATAGTAACTGAAGCTACGTTGTGGATGTAGATCATTGTAGCACCCTTCGGGGTGGTTTGATAATAAAAGAGGACAATTTTGATGGTGAACAAACTCTGAAAAAGGGTAAGGACACCTGTGAGAAGTGTCGATAATGTGCAGACATTGATAGTCTATCAAATTTCAGAGGTCTTCGGCTAAGATAAAACAACTGCAATAGTCGCAAAGTAAGACCCACCGTAACATGAGATAGTGTTAAAGTTGAATGTTATGGGGGTCAACGGTAGTAGAGAACAATGTTGGTTTTCCCTGTGTCGTTCGAGACTCCTCATTGTAAAGGTAATGAGAATCAAGATACTGTTTCCCTTCTGGAAACCGTTCTGATGTAGACAGAAAGGGAGACGTGAATCCAAGAAGAAAAGGGCTTTCTGAAATCCATTGGATGAGATCAAGAACTGATGAGGTACATGGATGAATTCAAGATGTGGTGAGACTCAAGACTACCCTTGGTTTGGGAGATATGCAAAGTGGAAACAACTGTAAAACTGAATCTAGCGCCAGGGGAACGACTAGACGAGGGTGAGTTGTGCCAGAGGCATGACAAAATGGACAAACAAAGGGATAAAAAATGTGTATGGGATGTAAGATACTTGGGGTTTATGGATAGTGTCATTGATGTCAGGAAGTGAAAAATTCCCCAACCAAGGGAGACAAGGGTTTCTTTGCTGAAAAAATGAAGGTCGCTAAAGGCGACAACAGAAAGATATGAAAATGTGGAAAAAGGGTTTGTACAATTATCAAAAGAATAAAAAATAAGTTGGGATAACTGTGCAGATACATAAACAAGTGCCCCAGTGTAAGATGGCTTGGCCTGATGATGGCGCAAGTTGCTTGGAAAACAAGTGGAGGGTTAGGGCCACATAGGTGGGTTTCTGTATTAGGGAAACGTATGGAGGACAATCTATAGAGGGGAAACTGACGGTGGATGAAATGGATGGTTAATGATACTGCGAGGGTGCAGTCAGAATAGAACCATGATGAAGTAACCTAAGATTCTATTTGGGCAGGTTAGCAAAATGAGGAGAAGGAGTATATGGCTAGTTCTTGACATTATGTAAGACTATTGGGACTCCCATCCCTAAAGGGTGAAAACAACATGAGTGTCAAAATGCCCAGGGGAGCTATGAATGGGACAAATCATGTGGGGGGGAGTGCTATTGGGTGACAGTACTGAAATGCAGTGGAGGTGACAGTACTGCAGAGCTAGATATAGGGATCCTAGAGGCAAAGATCAGAGGGTGTGACTGGGAGATGCATTTTGAGATTCAGAGGGAATGACTACATTCCAGTGTGGATGATATACCTGAAGGGATAATGTTGATGTATGATGATAAAGCACCTACACACATAAAAACTGAATACCTGACGTGAACAATATCTGAAGAGAAAGATCATATAGCAATTATTCAATAATGTAAGCATGCGTACCTGAGCGTAATATGAGAAAAATGTCCCCTGGGGGATGAGGATGGAAAATGGATCAAGGAATGGAATTATGTAGGTAAGGGGGTCTTGATCCCATGTCTGAAGACAGATCAAAAAATGGGCACCCAGAGCTCCCAGAATTAAGTCAGGAAGTTTGGAAAAATGGACTATATATAGCTGTAGGGCCCACAAAACCACCTCATTTGTACCTATTGTCTTATTGAGTGGACGAGGGATTTTAGAAGAGATTTGGAGATTCTGGGAGATTGAGGCAACAGATTCATGATTAGTGAGCTTCAGGTTAGTTGTCATATCCTTCTGCATAGAATTAGGGTTTCTATTTTTGGGTAGGGCCTGTACGGAGGGCCGTACAGGGGGTTTTGTGGGTGTGGGCCCCACAGTGCACGGGCGATTTAGAAAATCGCACACATGGGTGCGCACCTATAATGCGGAAATCTATGCATGGGGGCACCTTAATGGGGAAAATAGGTGTGCATGGCATGCGCGCTAGTGCAAGGCACAACAACGCATACATGCGCGTCTATATTCCTAACAGTTGCGCATGTGTGCATAGTTGTGCAGTGAACAAGCGTGCTATGATGTGCACCTGTATATGTGACATAGGCACTTTCATGCTGGGGGATGAACATGCATGGATGTGTGCGTTCCTGTGGGGAAAAAAACCACACCTTTGAGGCAAAACTGGAGGGTGTAAAAACTTATCGTTTTTGGATATTTTGATGTTTTTATGGGTTATGATAGCTAATTAAGTGTTGTATATGTGGGTGAAGGTGATCATTTGGACGATGTTGGTTCACTGGAGAGAGAGGGACTAGTCATGCCTGAGGGAGGTAGTGAGGGATGAGGAACCGACAGTCTGAGATGCTTTGGTAGCATGTGGGTTGTTGAAGTTTTTTGAGTGTTCGCTAGCGCAGACACAATAGTATCTTTTCAGTTTCTGATCAGGATGTGGAGTCTTTACCTAACAACTAGCCTTCACTGCGGTGGAGGATGTATATTTTTTAACTGGGATCCCTTTTTGGGGAACCCCACTACCGACAGAGCCCATAGTACCTGGGGATGGTCAGTTGGTTGTCTTAGCCTTGAGATATTGTTCGGGGGAGAAATTTATGTCGATATCCATGGTGGGTATTGGGGTGATGGATGCCCTTGTGCATTGTTTCATGGCAGCGATGATCGTGAGAGTCTACGGGTCTCTTGCGACTTAGCGGATCAGTGGAGGTCAGCTGAGGATCACGGAGAGGGCACTGGTGGGAGACCATTTTGCCTGGGGCTTGATGCTCCATGCCAAGATAGTAGGGAATCTTGACAGGTGTTGTGATATTGACTCAGGGGATTTTTCCTTTGGTTCTATATTCGTGGCATGGTTTTTGGAGAGGGTGTCGATGTTGTTCCCTAGAGTGTTGTTAGGTGCTCCTAGTGTGTGAGAGCCTTGACTAAGGCGGTGGGCGATGATCCTGGTTCGTCATAGTGGTGGGGAGGGTGGCCACTTATTCACAACCGAGGCTACACAGGTGTGGCATCAGATGCCATAGATCATACTGTGGTATCCCTATTTTGGGGTGGACTTCTGGGATGATCTAGAGATGGTGTTACCCCCAGGAGAGGTGTTCGACCACAGAGGTATGATGTGATTTTTGATGGTTTGATATTTAGATAGTATAACATGTTTTTTATGTATAGATGGATGCTGATGCTACCATTTGTTTGTTGTGTGATCAGATGTTGGACCTCGTGGGCACGAGGTTGAGTTGGTGAGAGCGTCGACTTGTCAGGGGCCGGTGAGGCCTCCACGGGGAGAGCCCCGGGCAGGAGAGAGATGGTGGTGGGATGATGTTGAGGTGAGGCCAGTTGAGGATGAGAGAGCATCCAAGAGATGCCAAGTTGATGCACCTCTTTTTTCACCTAAATGAGCAAGATAAGGGTCCTTACAAGCCCAGTATAAAGCATAAAAGATAAGCAAAGAATTAAACTAAGAACGATAAAAGAAATTAAACTAGAGTGCATAAGGAAATTAAAACAAGAAATAAACAAGACTCATGCCACCAATGGAAAGGATTGTATTAGTGGAAAGAAAACACCAAAGAGAAAGGGAGACTTTGGGTCCCCTCTTCCTCCAAGGGAGGGCTCTTGGACCCCCAAATATTGAGCTCTTCTTACAAGTAAGGAACTAAAATGAAATGATGAAGAGAATCCAAAGCACATCCAATATAGAGGTGATATGAATGGCTATCTGAAATGGTGCTAGCATGCTCTTGATAAGGACAGAGGATCCTCCAAGAGAATATCAGCAGCATAACAATACAAATGAATTCCTTGAAAATATAGTGCACCCATGGCTTCCTTTTATAGAATAGATTTGAGGTATTATGCAACCAGTTCTTAGTGTGAATAAGGGTCCCTTTAGGGCACCTTTAGGTCTTTGACCAGCCCCCTAGTCAGATTCAACCGAGATTTGGATGTCAAATCGACTTGGAAGTTGAACCAAAAGTGGGTGGAAGGCCAACCAATATCATAAATGCTCTGTTTTGAGGTGTGCGTAGATTTTTGCGTCCATAGCCGCACATCAGGCGCATGTGTTCTTTTCCAACATTACCTGACTATCGCACATGCACACGCTCCTTGCGTATTTTTAGTGCATGCTGATTTTATTGCTGGTTGTATAGTTTTGGACCTTTTGGAGATGCATTTTTGGCCCATGAGTGAACTAATGAGTGTTTTGAAGATGTTGGATTCCTGTAACCATTTGCGGATGAAATTATGGTGATAACACTAACCCCTGTCCTGTCTAGCAGAGCCAACTAGACTTGCAAGTGCCCCTCTTTTTCTCATTCAAGTGACGAAAGGGACACAACATATTTGCGACCATACTGGGGATAAGGTATCAATTTCCTCCCTATTTGGGTTGTTTGAGAACTTATCTTTGATCCATTTTCCTTCTAGGGATCATAACCGGCCTAGCCTTGCCTATGAAGAGCTAATTTTGGAGCTGGAAGAGGAGAATTTCACTTAAAATCCNCGACACGTATCAGAACGTGTGTGGGTATTTCGGCCCACAGACGCACATTCAGAGCATTGTGCATCCACAACATTTTTGTTCTCTGCGTACAGTGCGCCCAAAGGTTTTTTTTTCGCCATGCATTCTACATATTGTGCACCCACTGCGCCTCTGTCTGAACTGTAACCCGCGCATATGTCCAGAGTCTTGAAATTGTAATTTTTTTTGTGATTTTTCAAGGACCCTAGCCTTCAAAATCTTTCTTTTAAGTAATTTGTAAAAGCACTAAACTTAGATTCCCTATCCACATGAAGGGTTAGTCAAAACATAGGCACTTAGGGGGTTAAAAAGAACCATATTTGCCCTCTTTTGCTTTGATTCACCACATGGATGGCTTGTTTTGATTGTAAAAGTTAAGTTGATATCATTTACTATCACATATATAAACACTTGCATTGGGACCATAAATAGAACCTTAATCGTTAAGTATGCTCTTCTCTCGCACCATAGTACAATCTTGAAAATCAGAAATGTGATTAAGGAGAAATTTCATCTCCCTTAAAATATTTAGGAGAGGACAAAGCCCCCCTAGGGCTCCTCTTAGTTTCTTTTTCAAAACATATTAAATTTGCAAGGGCCCATACATGCCCACATGTTGCAAATATAGGATAGTTTTTTAAGATACTTTCTTAGTTTACATCACTAGGGGAGTTTAAAGGTTATAGTAACGGGCCCATACATGCCCACATGCTTGCAATCTAGGATAGCTATTCAAAATATTTCTTAAATTAAACCACATTAGGGATTTTAAAGGGTTGGTAAGGACCCACATGTCCACATTCTAGTTCCTTAGGGATTTTAAAATTTTGCAAGGTTGTACCAATTGCATCTAGCAAGATAGGTAATCAAGATTTGTAAGGACCACAAGAACTCCACATGTTGCAAGGTGACACCTAACTTATTAAATATTTGGCACATTTTCTCACTTTCTCACACACAAATTCACTACTCACTCACATAATTTCATCTCAGATTGTGGAGGTTGAAGTAGGTTTCTCCAAAGGGATTCCAAAACATCCCACTATTTCTTGAAGAAATTATACACACCCACTTAAATCAAACGAGATTGGTTCAGACCCCCAATCTTTCAAACAACCACATCTAAATTTTTTCTAAAAAACTCACTAAGTTTTCCTCCACAGGAGGTGCCAAAAGAAATATTTTATTCTAGGTAGGATCTTGGGGGTAGGCATCCAAATAACCCCCCATTATCTGGTTCTCACATCTTCAAACATTAGAAGTTGACAAACAGGGAAATTTAAAATCCTCCAAGTCAAGTGTTCCTAACACCATAAGGTAGGGAGATACCCACGAAGGGTTGAATGCCGAGGTCTAGTTGTTCTGTGTGTCCCCCCTTGAGGAACCCATCTCTTGGAAGGGATCCATCCCATGACCCATTTATGAGGCTGAAAATCTAAATGTCGCACTTTGACAGAGTTACCTAGTGGCCAAATTTTAGGACATCTACTTAGGTGGAAATTGTGGGCTGCAATTGCACCTTGATCAGATTTTGTGTGGCTATTGGGAAATATCACCAACTCTTTCAGGATATGCACCCTCTACCCCTCATTATAACTTATTATTTCATCCTTCACTAGTGCCTCTTCTGGTGGCTTCAGACCCCACTGTTGAGTGCTATTTTAAGGTCCAATGCTATTTGAGAGGAAGGACGTTACGTATCTATAGGACACGAGAATTTGTTTTCTTTGTTCTCCCACGCAGACAAAATTCACCTACCTACATGAATGCTTCTTGTCAATTTTATTTATGTATGATGCTCTTGTGATTACATGCGATTGTGAGATATATTGTGAAGGTCTAAAATATACAAGTCTCTTGTTCATTTATTGCTCTCATCACCATTTTCACACATTTACTTTTCTAGTCATACATCATAGGGGACCCACAGAATCTCCGTCGGTCTAGACTCTTGCAAAATCTCCCTCATATTCTAGGAGGAGTTCCTAGTCTCCCCAACTCATCGACTCAACCCTCTCACACCCCTATAAGCACCACTATCTTGGGATCAACTTTGCTTGGTTCCACTTTACTTAGGTCCAATTCCCAAGGACAACCATCCACTAGCTTTCCTTTACAAGGAAGCGAGGGGAAAACTTCTTCTCAAGGGAGAAGTACAACTCCACCGAACCACCCTCAAGGGTCAGGTACACAACCTGCTCATACCATGTCTAGAAATAATCCTACATCATCACTCCACATGCCATATTTCGCATCTCTCAACATACCTGATTTGAGTAAACTCACAAATGACCCTATATTGCATGACCCCACATGGCCTTCTATGCCTACCAAACTACCTTCAAACATTCCCAAGTTTGAAGGAAAGGCAGGAGAATATCCCACCAACCATATCATGACCTTCCACTTATGGTTCTCTTCAAACAACATCATGGATGACTCCATCCATTTAAGGTTATTTTAGCACAGACTCATAGGTCCACTAACCAAATGGTATGTGGATGAAAAATCAGGGTCCCACGTGACTTTTGAATCCTTGGCCAAAACATTTTTTACCTTCTTTCAACTACCAGTTCATCATGACAATGGTCGTGAATTGCTCTATGAGTTTAAACAGACCTGGTCCACACATATCGCTGACCACATTCACGAATGACATCGGTGATGTAGTTTATGCAAAGAAGAAACCACGAAATAAAAATGCCTCTATTGGTTTCTTAGATCACTCATGTCTCTCCTTGCCAAATATGTGGCCTCCACCTTTTCCCAAATCGAAGAGGAATCCATCAGCAAGGCTCAAAAATACGACCTCATTTATGCATAGTCAGGATACTTATACACAATACTACCTGACGCCCTGAGACCCGTACCATTCATCTAGGAAAAACCTGGGATGTCTCACTTCGTAGATGGATTGATTGGTACCACAACACACCAGAAAACACCACAATCCATACATCCAACCACCACCTATGTATGGTACACCCAAATATCCACTGATATATCGAGGAATCCCTTATTACCCTCCTCCCCCTTATCAGCAACCATACCCTGCTATCCCCCCTCCACCCATGAGTGGACCCTTGCCGACACCGATGATGCGCCCGACCATTCAACCAAATTCTGGTAGTCCCTCGACCTCAACTTATCATCTAGGCACTAGTGAAAGTGTTATGCCTTCCTATACACCCTACGGATCATTACCACAAAATAATCCATATTTTCCATTTCTTGGTCCTCTACAGCTATCTCCTCCACAAGGACAACCACACGTTCGGGTTAACTTTGTTCATCCCTCTCCCATTCAGCAATTTCAAAATTTTTAACAACTGAATACGGAAAATCCGACCCATTAGCCAAATAATGCCAAAAAAAAAGGAAAAAACCGAAACAATATTAACCCAGGACCAAGGTGAAGTAAACCCCAACAAAATCAACCTGTGTGGGGGAACCAAAGCCATGGTAACCATAACCCCCAAGGGGGAAATAACAACAAACTCCAAGGGAGGAACAACAATAAAAACCTCAGGACGAACTTCCCTTGTGCTCTTTGTGATGAGGATGGTCATTATACTCACCATTGCCCCCAAATTGCTGACTTCAAATGGATGAAATATTCCATGAATGCGCCACATCCTCCAACACAACCTACCCCTCAACAGACCCCACAACAATATTTGCAAAAACCACCTCCAACGGTGTTCCAAAACACTATTCCACACCAAGGTGTGATGAATACCCAACGAGAAATGCATCCTGCCCCACCACAGATGGGACAGTATCAAAACCCTGGGAACCTGGTAGATCACAGTATCCTCCTCACAAGAGAAGAAGAAATTATTCGACAAACATGTAGTCGTCAATACAACACGCCCCTTGAATCTACTCCCACCACTTTGGAAGTAGTTCCAGCTACAATCAACCCACCCTTGATGATTCCATGCCCTAACACTGAACCCCCCATTCATATTCCTTTCATCCCATTACGACATAATGTCAACAACCCTCAGGCTAGGGAAACACACAATTACAGTCTGGTCTATGACTTGGCACAATCTCCTGCATCCATGTTGGTATTGGAGGTCCTCCGAACCATTCCCACTCAACAAAAATCCTTACTTTCTGCCTTGGGGGAAGTAGACCATGTTGATAATAGACTCATCACATTTGATCTAGATTGTGGGGAACCTCGCCTCCCCGATTTAGTAGCTTTGTAAATACCAATTAAAATCTGGAACATCACGGTTCATCATTGTATCATCAATGAAGGTGCATCCACATGCATCATGTCCAAAACTGTATGGTAGAAACTTGGCTCCCCTGAGATAATACCATCCTCCATCACTTTGAGAGATTATGATGGATGTCCATCCTCTCCTGAAGGGATCTTTCAAAATGTCCCCATTGAACTCGGGGGAAAAACCATCCTTATCGACATTGAGTTTATCAACACCCCGCTCAATTAAAACATCTTGTTTTTACATAGCTACATGTACACTATCAAGGTTGTGGCCTCTTCTTTGTTTCGAACGATCATGTTCCCCCACAATGGGAAGATCATCACCATTGACCAAGTTTCACATTACGAGCCTAACCACTCCTCCAACATCAATAACATATTACCTCTTGTCTGCACTAGTTTCGACGCATATCCACTCATGGATATGGTCCCTGGAATTTTCAAAGACTCATATTTGTTGGGGACATACCATGATGCACCACCACTCATACACCCCTCAACACAAGTGTGTGTCATATCTTCCAACAAAACTAACAACGGAGATACCATTCCTCCCATAGAGGCTTCTCCACTCCTTAATGTAACATTGGTGGAAGAAATCCTACCTTAGGAACCCCGTAAGAACCCTACAACACCACTTATCCCGATTTCACCCTCCCCAAGTGTCAAATCCTAGTTTTGGATACAATCCCCCAGGCCATTACTCAAATTCCCTTCTTCTACCCCCCACTGGGAGTACAAGCATTCCAAGTAGCCACAACGATTACCCTTCCCAACATGGTGTTACCCATTCTGGTATGGTAGCTCCACCCACTTGCGATGGTTCCTCAACCATCCCTCCCTCCCCAAATAGAGGGAATCCTGATGCAGATTCCAGTGCTAACTCCAACCACACCACCCTCACCCCCACTTTCCATCACCACCATGAAAGCTAGGGGAAGGTGGAATAAGAAAGAGCTCACCACTCCACTTCCTCCCCGATTTCAACCTCCTTGCACACTTTGTGAGAGAGGGACACCCCACAAATAGATATCCTTCTCTCCCCGAGTTATGCAATTTAATCCAACTCCCTTGAGAAACCACATCGCTCATCGCTTCCCCATGAACGCCTAGTATTACCACCGCATCCCCTAATACAGGAATTCAAGGGTTTTGAACCATATTCACATGTTCCATATGTTCAGAGTATGGCCACTACACTCATCATTTCCCTGGGCTACCTCATTTTCGGTAGACACTAACGAGAGTACACCAAAACTTTCAGCAAGACCCCTCTCCACCCACGTCATCAAGTACACACATCATTGACATCCATTATGTAATGACCTCATTCACTGAATGGATGACGTTCCCTTTCTCTCTTTTTGAATCACTTGATCATTTCATGTACCAGTTTCCTACGATCATTGAATACGGGCATCGTCAAATGGCCCTGATTCAAAATTCTCCAACCTTATCACTTCCCATGATGCACGTGATTCCCCCTATTCCATATCCAGATACTTTCCACATCACCTCCCCTAAACCTAAGTTACTTCCCACCCTTCCATGGTTCATGGATAGACTGTCTTAGGATTTTCCCCCAAATCCCCCCAATTCTCTGGTTCATTTCCCTCAGGAAATATTACCCCCGACCACAGTTTACAACCCACAGTGTCTAGACATTTGGTTTATGTCAAGCATGCCATCGCATCACTGCTACGATACTCCCTCTATGTCTTCACCACCTGAAGACAACCATATGGTGACAATCACCAATGTTACTTCCCCAGATCCCCTATATTCTCACATTTTTCACTGCGACGAAGATATCCTAGAGGAACTAATTACCCCCAATTTACCATGGAATGCACTCCATCATAGAGTGGTCTTTCTCTCACAGGAAGCCTTTGACCCTCCTAGCCAAACCTCCATATGTGCAATCAAAACCAAGGACTTTATTCCATCAGGGCATATAGACTAGTTCAACAACCCTATCCCGACCCCCAATGCTTTTGAAGATGAAAATATTGGCAACATTTCCCCCACTGTCAAAATCGACATTTCCATCAAACTTAGAATCATTGAATAAATCACTATTGGCACTGCATGCTCCCCTGAAGAACTCATCGCTTACAAAGAACTCTTTCAGGAATACCAAGACATTTTTGCTTGGTCATATACAGATATGCCCGGCCTCAATCCTTCTATTGTCGAACATCGCATCGACACTTGGCATGATGTCGGCGTAGTATGTCAAATGTATTGACCCCTGTACCCATCCAAATCCATGGCTATCAAAGCCTAAATTGACAAACTATGCGTTGCAGGGTTCATATACCCCATCGCATACACGTCATGGGTCTCCAACCCCGTCCCTGTTAACAAAAAATAGGGCACTATTCACGTTTGTAATGACTTTTATGATATCAATCATGCTTGTCCCAAAGACAAAATTCCTACCCCTTTCATCGACCAAATTATTGATGACTGTGCAGGCCATGAGGCTCTGTCCTTCATGGATGGTTTCTCTGGCTACAATCAAATCCAAATTCACCCAGCAGATAAGTATAAAACTACATTTACCACCCCATGGGGTACTTTTTCCTATCATGTCATGCCCTTTGGACTCAAGAACACAGGTGCTACATTCCAATGAGCCATGACTTGTGTTTTCCATGATCTCTCTCACATCATCCTTGCTTACTTGGATGACCTCACTTCTCGATCCAAGAAACGAACTCAACATCTAGATGACTTAGGAGTTGTCTTTCAACGGTGTCACCAGTACAATATCCACTTGAATACCCTCAAGTGTGTATTTTGCATCACCGTCATATGCCTCCTTGGGTTCATCGTTTCCCAACATGGCATCATTGTGGACCCCCTCAATGTCCAAGCTATCATTGAAATTCCACCACCTCATAATTTGCACCAATTATAGAGCCTACAAGGAAAAGCCAACTTGTTACGATGCTTTGTCCCTAATTACGCCACTCGCGCGCATGGTTTCCTTTGCTTACTGCGTCATGATATCCCATTCTGATGGGAAAAACATGCTCAAATCGCTTTTGATGATTTAAAAGTGGCACTCTCCAACACCCCTTTGATTAGTCCTCCCGACTATGACCACGATTACATCCTCTACTTATCGGCCTCAACCGTCTCAGTAGAAAGAGTTATCGTTCAACTAGGAGATGATGGACATGAACATGTTATTTACTACATCAATAAAAATATTTCAGGTCCACCCCTGAAGTATAATCATGAAAAGAAACTCTCCCTCACATTTTTCCTTGCAGTCTAGAAACTACTTCATTATATCTTGATTCGTACTACCAAAGTCATCGGAGATTCTAATCCCATGCACTACTTGCTTAGTCGATGACAAATTAATGGTAAATTCACCCAGTGGATAGTCATCCTCTAGGAATAAGACCTAGAGTTTTAAACTCCAAAAAGAAATAAAGCACTTGTTCTCGCCGAACTCATCACAATGTTTCCATTAGATGCTACAAGCTCTCCCATCAATACGGATTTTACCAATGAACACCTCTTCTACATCCCATAGGATGACCCTTGGTATGGTGACCTTTGCATATACCTTCAGACATAGAAGTTTGGGCCTCATCTTTCACGGGATGATCATCGGTGCATTCTCCATCAGGCCCCTCAATACATCCTTATAAGTGACATTTTATACTGACATGGGGTCGACACCATACCCCGTCAATGTTTGACCATCGATAAGGTAGACAAAGTCTTGAACGATTTCCATAGTGACGCTTGCAGTGGCCACCTCTCTGGGATTTCCAACACCCAGAAAATCATTTGGGTCAGATACTTTTGTCCCACATTATTTCATGACTGCATCCACGTTGTTAAATGATGCAACAAATGCCAAATTTATACAAACAAGGCATGAGTGCCACCCACTCTCCTACATCCAGTCATCACTGCTGACCCCTTCTACAAATGGGGCATAGAATTTATGACTTGCAACCCTCCATCTATAAATGGACACAAGTACATCATCGTGGTCATATATTACTTCACCAAATGGGTCGAAGCCATGCCTACCTTCAACAACACCGCTGACACAACATTGCATTTTTTCTTCAATCATGTCAGTACCTGCTTCATAGTTCTACTACAGTTAGTATCTGATCATGGTAAACACTTTGAGAATGATATATTCATTGAAATCTCCTCACGGTTAGGCTTCTCCCATGAGTTCACCTCCCCATATTACCCTCAGTCCAACAGATAGGTCAAGGTTGTTAACAAAGTACACAAAACCATGTTGCAACGCACTGTCAACAAACATAAGACCAACTGGCACCATGTGTTGTTTTCATCATTATGGGCTTATCGCACGGTAGTCAAAACAACCACTGGTTTTACACCATTCCATCTCATTCAAGGGATTGAAGCCACCCTCTCCATCGAGTGAAAAATTCCCACCTTGCGCATCGCCATTGAGATATTACCTGACACTGCTCCAATGGAGCAGTGTTTGTTAAACCTAGAGTCACTGGATGAATATCGTCGATCTTCATTACAAAACAATGAAGCATGTAAAAAATGGTCTGAAGCCACGTTTCACCGCCATGTCAACCTTCTCTATTTCAATGAAGGAGATCTCATCCTAGCCTACGATATCTCTCACGATACTTTCGTCCATGGGAAATTTGAGTCATTATGGAATGGAACCTACATCGTCCAACACTGCCTCACTAAAGGCACATGCATCCTAGCCTCTCCAGAAGGCTATCCTCTCAAAGAACCCATCAATGGGTTGTATTTAAAAATGTTTTATGCCTGAGCATAGTCACTCTACACTAGGATTTTTCCTTTTGTACACATTTGTAGAGTTTTTAGTCTTCTTGTGTTCCCTCCATGCCTTATGTCTGATCTACCATTCATGTTATTGATAGACGCCTCCTCCATTGGCCTACCACATCGGTTATGCTGAAGGAGCTAGCCATTGGACACAAAATCTCACTTCGGCCGCTTGGGCCCTCTATACCCCCTGACATGAACTTCTCCACTCTAGCGGCATATGTTTGGGCTTGGAAACCAATAACCAATCAAAATACGCAGCCATCATTGGCCTCCTTACCAAGGCTAGTCATCGCCACATTTGTCACCTTAGCATCTTGTTAGATTCCCAGCTTCTCATCCTGTAGCTCAACAATGTATATCGTGTCTGCAATCCTTGCCTCTTTCACAAATGCCTGCAAGTTAGACTCTTATCTCGAAATTTTGATTCGATTACATTTACACATATTTCATGACAATTCAATCACATAGAAGATAACATGGCTAACATAGTATTATATTGGAATTTATCACATCAAGACAACATCACACATAAATAAACCATCAAAAACATTTGTCACAACATATAGATTAGACATCATAAAACACAAGATACCATCGCATGTAAACACCACGGATATCATAAACATGTATATCCATATATATAAATAGATCAATGTGTCATCACTGTTTACAACAAAGTACAAGATGTACATCACCCATAGGAAAGTGAAGCCCCCCTCACCCCTATAGGTACAAATAGGGTGTCACACTATCGTATACAAAATGGGCTCGGAAGCCTATATAAATACAAAAATAATACAACACGGAAATCATGGTGCCTCTAGAGCACCACCACCAGGTCCTCTATCTGCAGGAGATGCCCCACCAGCTGGGGGTCCTCCAGGTTTGGGTGGAAGTCGTCCAGTCATCACTTCCCCCACTACAACTTCTCTATGGATCAGGGTCCACAACTTTGTAGGGCCACCCACACACTGCTCCAGGACTCTCTCATCCTAAATGTGGGACCACATACCCTCAGGCACGCCTTGTAGTACCACCTCCAACCGGTGGTGGAAATCCTCTAAATCCATGCCAGCATCTCCCTGAGGTGCATGCGAGGGCCTTACACCTAGATTGTCAAATCTGCGCCTCCGACCGGATCTCCCCTCATATGTCGACCTCGCACGAGCCTCGTCCCTCTGATGTCTCTCTCCCACCCATGGCTCTACCCACGATGGTCTCACTGGCCCTTGATGAGATGACTCTGTAACCAACTCAGCCTCTCACAAAACATATGCAATACTATCAAAATCACAAAACATAAAGTACACCAACATACCTCTCTGATCCCAATCCTCCCCAGGAGGAAATACCATATCCGAGTCATGCCGAAAATCCATCCCACCATACGGGAACTGCAGTATAATCTATGGAATATGGTGCCACACACATGCCAAGGTGGTTGTGAAATAGTGGCCACCCTCCCCACCTTCGTGTCGTACAAAAATTGATGCCCACCGCATCAGTCATAACTCCCATGCCTCAGCCGTCGGCAACAACACTCTAGGGCGCAACATGGGCACCCTCTCCAAAAACCACATCACAAAGATCAATCCAAAGGCAAAGACACCGTAGTTGGTAGTCCAACACTGGTTAATATGCCCCATCATATTGGCATGCAACATAAACCCCCAAGAAAATAAATCCCCATCCAACACTCTCCGCATAGTACTCAACTGACCACCACTGATCCGCTGAGTCACTATGCAAGATACCAGATATAATAAATATGAAAAACATAAATAAAATGCTAGAAATGGCAGGATAACAGTAATATATCCAGAATAATCTCCACAATAACACAGAAAAGATATAAGAACAACAACAGAAATAACACTTTGATTCAGAAAGCAATGTTCACAGGCCTCTTCGAGGGGGAAACCTCCAATCGAGCAACGCTCTGTTACAATAATCTCCAAGCTAGGTTTTTCATACCCTCGACCCTTATTTATACTAAATATGTCTATCAAGAGAAGCATCTAGAGGAATATCCTTCTAGAAGCAGAATCTTCTATTAGGTCTTCTTACATCCGCTTTATTCTATTTTATTGAAAGGCCTTCTTAATATTGACCTTTATTACATATGAATATATTGATCTACCTATGTGTGGGCTAGGACCATAACATGTCCGTCCCCTTAAAAATAGCCTTGTCCTCAAGGATTGAGATGTGGAAACTGCTGCAGGATTGTAGCTGGTTCCCAAGTGGCATCTGCTGGAGTCGTATCTTTCCACTGGAATAACACTTCCTTGATGGGGGTTCTCTGATGCAGGCGACGCTCACGCTGGTCCAAAACTGCTTCTGGTTGTATCCAAATGGATCCTTCTTCAACTAACTCAGGAAGGTTGGTTTGAATTTGGAACCTACTTCCAATCACCTTCTTTAAGCATGAAACATGAAAAAATGGATGTAGCTTCGACTGACTGGGCAGAGCTAACTGATATGCAACTTGTCCCACATGATTTAGAAATGTATAAGGACCATAAAATTTGGGCGCTAGCTTCTGACAATGCTCGGCCTTGAGGGAAGTTTGCTTGTATGGTTGCTGTCGTAGAAACACCTGATCCCCTTCTGCAAATTGACGTTCAGAGCGACCTTGATCTGCTTGTTGCTTCATGCGATTCTGTGACATGACCAAGTTATCTTTAAGGGTACGAAGAATATCCTCTCGAACTATAAGTGTTTGGTCAACCGATTGGACCTTCTAGGTACCTGGTAAGTATGAGAGAACTGAAGGTGGCTTCTGGCCATATACCGCTTCAAAAGGAGTCATGCGAGTAGCTGTATGGTAGGATGTGTTGTACCACCATTCGACTAGGGGTAGCCATTGAGCCCACTGATGTTGTTTTTCAGAGGCAAAACACCTTAGATATGTTTCCAAACATTTTTTGACAACTTCCATTTGACCATCAGTCTGGGGACGATAAGCTGTGCTGAGATGCAATTGGGTGCCCTCTAGCGTAAACAATTCTTGCCAAAAATTGCTTGTGAAAGTTGGGTCACGATCAGAAACAATAGAGTGCGGCATGCCATAAAGCTTGAAGACTCGGTCCATGAAAAGTCGAGCCGCCCTGGACGCAATAAATGGGTGTTGAAGAGTGCAGAAATGAGAATACTTGGAAAGGCGATCCACAACCACCATTATGACTAATTTATTCCCTGATTTGGGTAAGCTGGTAGTAAAGTCCATAGAGATATCCTTCCAAATAGCAGGTGGAATCGGAAGCGGTTGTAGTGTGCCCAGAGATTTGACTGTTTCTCCCTTGTTGCATTGACACACCTCACATTCAGTGACAAAATTACGGATGTCATGTTTCATACCATCCGAGAAAAAAGAATGTTTGACCCTATCATATGTTTTGGTGAACCCTGAGTGCCCCACTGTGGGTGTAGCATGAAGCTCAGAAAGTACCGTGGATTTAAGCTTTGATTGTTTACTTAAATACAAACGGCCTTTCTATCGATGCTCATCCTAGAGCCAAGAGTACCCTGGGGGGGCCGGAGCCTTGGTCTACAATTGTTGGATCAAATGCGAACTTTTGGGATCTTGAAGCCATTCTTGACGCACATCTTGGAGCCAATCAGGTACAATGAAGGAAAGGGAAAAAGAGATCCTTCTTCTTCATATTTTCAGGACAGTGCATCTGCCACTACATTGTCTTTTCCCTTCTTGAAATGATCTCATAATCATAACCAAAGAGCTTAGTCACCCATTTTTGTTACTCCTGGGAGGAAATGCGTTGTTCCAGAAAGTACTTGAGGCTTTGATGGTCGGTCTTAATTTGGAAGCGTTGCCCCAAGAGATAAGGGCACCATAGATCAACGACATGTAGAATAGCCAACATTTCCTTTTCATAAATGGGTTTTCCCAGATTCCTTTCAGATAGTTGCTTGCTGGTAAAGGCCAAAGGTTGACCCTCTTGCATAAGGACAGTGTTGATTCCTTTCCCTGAGGCATCACATTCCAACACAAAGGTCTTTGTGAAATCAGGAAGGGCCAGAACCGAAGTGGTGCACATGGCCATCTTCAAGGTTTGAAAAGCTTGAGCAGTAGCTAGAGTCCAAGTGAAAGAGTTATTTTTGAGGAGAGTAGTGAGAGGTGTTGCAATATTTTCGTAGTTCTTAATAAACTTCCGATAATAGCCTGTTAAGCCCAGAAATCCACGCAAGCTTTTGAGAGTCTTTGGGTGCGACCAGTCTTGCATAGCTTCAATCTTTTTCGGATCCACCCTAACGCCATCCTTTCCAACCAGATGACCCAAGTATTCTACTTCTGAGGCACCAAAAGCACATTTAGATTGTTTCAAGAAAAGTTAGTGATGGGAGAGGAGATGGAGAACTTGATCAACATGAGTAAGATGGTCTGTCTAGGTTTTTCTATATATGAGGATATCATCAAAGAAAACTAAGACAAAATGATGGAGAAAGGGATGGAAGACATGATTGATGAGGCTTTGGAAGGTGGAGGGGGCATTACACAAGCCAAAGGGCATGACCAAAAACTCATAGTGGCCCTCATGAGTGTGAAAGGTTGTCTTTGGAATGTCTGCCTCTTTCATACGTATTTGGTGATAGCCCGAGTGAAGATCAAGTTTAGTAAAGGATTGGGTGCCACTCAATTCATCCAGGAGGTCATCAATGATAGGAATGGGAAATTTGTCTTTAATGGTTAGTTTGTTGAGGGCACGGAAGTCAGGACACATTCTCCAAGAACCTTCTTTCTTCAGGACCATGACTACAGGAGAAGAGTAAGGGCTCGTACTAGGGAGGATAACGCCTGCATTAAGGAGTTCCTGGACCATTTTCTCCATTTCATTTTTTTGTGAAAACGCGTGGTGATATGGATGGATATTGGGAGGAAGGCTTCTGGGTACAAGGGGAATGGAATGATCATGAACACCATGGGAAGGAGGGAGTCCTTGGGGAGTGGAAAATACCATTTGATGTTTAGAAAGGAGAGCTTGGAGGTCATGCGGCACCGGGGGTGTCTCTGTTGCTTGGATGGCATGGAGTTGGGTAATGACACCAGAATGACCTTTTTTGAGTAGCTTTTCCATGCAATGGGAACTAATGACCTCAGGTGAACCAACAGTGATGCCTTGGAATTTATATTGGTGGCCTTCCTGGTCGAATTGCATGGTTAATGCCTTAAAATCCATGAGAATGGGACCCAAAGTTCTTAGCCAGTCGACACCCAACACAATGTCACAACCACCCATGTCGATAGAAAACATATGGGATTTTAGGTGGTAGTCACTGATTTGGAGATGCACATTTTCATGGCACCCTCCACATTTCATGGAACAACCATTGGCAATCATGATTTGGAAATTGTTGACAGCATGGATGTAGCAATGAGTTTCTTGGGCAATGTGACAATGAATAAAATTATGGGTGCTTCCACTATCAACCAGAATGATGACTTTCCGATGCTTGATGTAATTGATTAACTTGAGGGTTTGGGGAGCGGAAAAGCCATTGAGAGCATTGAGGAAAATGACGGGTTCTACTTCGAGAGGGTCTCAGGGAGGGGTTATGTCAGTGATTTTAGGTGACTCAGACACAAGGGGAGTTTCAACATCCTCTTCCGAAATATCCTCAGAGATGGCCAAAAAAATATTTTGTTCCTTACACTTGTGGCCCGGGAAATATTTTTCATCATAATTATAACAAAGGCCTTTGAGTTGACGTTCAACCATTTCAGCCCTGGTCAATTTTTGGATCTTTAAAGGGGCGGAGGGAGTAGTAGGACTGACAGGTTTAGGGCGAGGGATAAATGAGGGTTTTTGGTTTTGAGATGATACAACCTGTTATGCTTCTTTAGCTCTTTTATTATCCTCCACCCAAGTCGAGGGTCGAGCCATGAGGACATGGGCCCAAATCTCCTCCTTGAGGCCACTGATAAAAGACTTTCGAAAGAAAGCATCAGTCATGCCCTCTGTTCGAAAATCTAGGCACTCAAAGGCAGCTATGAAGTCTTCTATTGTTCCTGATTGTTTCAACTTTGTCAAACGACCCAAATGGTTGGTGTTCGTGTCAAAGCGTTCATAAAGCTCAGTCACAAATTGGGTCCAAGCAATATACCCTTGACGGTAAGTTTTTCTCCATTGCCACCATTGCCAATGTTCTTGATCTAGATGGAGAACACCATACCTGAGTTTGGCCAAGTCATATGTGATGTTGTATAAAGAGAAATAATGTTCCATTTGGGTTACTCAACTAGTGGGGTCCGAGCCATCAAATTTGGTCACATCCACCCACGAAAGGCGTATGTCACGCTGAAAGTGTTGGTGCTAAAAGGTATGGGAATGGGAGAAATGTTCACCTTCAGTCTTTGGAGGTGCATCAGTTTGGTGCAGATGGATGCAAAGACAGATTCAAGCTGGGTGGTTAGTTCTTGTTTGACTTCCTCCATTGAGGACTGCATGGTTGTATTTATGGTTGCATTGATGGATGAATCAATGGAGGCAATAGTAGCATTGAGTTGTTTCACTTCTTTTTGGGTCTCGAGGAAACCATATTGCAAGGTCTTGAAGCGAGTTTCCAGATCTTGGCTATGGGTATGGGCCATGAGGATGGGTGAACTGAAAATGGGCGGGTGGGGTCAAAAAATTTTCCGAAAAAATGATATGGATGAATGTGATAAGGGCGGAGAGATGAATCCAATGGAATAGGTCTCAAATAATGGTGAAAAAAATTCCAGAATTTTTTTTTTTTACACCTGCGGAGTTATACTCTGGTCTGAAGAATACTGCGGTGATGAAATCCCCAAATGCTTAACCAGAAAGAAATGTATATTTACTTAGCAACACGAACACAGTTGCGCGGCAATAGATCTAGTCTGTTTAAATTTGTTTATGTTTCTGTCCCCCAAGGGTTAGGTATTCAAGGGTTCTACAGACAAGGGTTTTCCCTGTGCTATAGCTCTCTGATATATGTGCAGGGTCTAACAGTAGTACTCGGCCCAATATCTCAGGGCACTAACTAAGGAGGATAGACCGTACCCTTAGCCGTACTACCCGACTACCCAGGTACTAGAGAGTATCTTCTCGAGTGTTGTTCTTGGTGACACTATAGCAGTCCGACGGCCAATAGGTTTATCTAAAGAGGGCTTCAAGAAATCTAGGTCGATCCACACACAGGTGTTGTCTGATGCACTACCACTCGAAGGGGTACCAACAAGGGTTACACGGGTGGCCAACATATGTGCGCTTAAGAACCACTTGTATTTCCTGCGTGTATGAATCCCTCAACTGTGGGTTTATGCGTGTAATGACAGATCTCTGTGGCTTAAAGACACCAGAATACGTCTCTACCCTAAAAAAAAATTCCCACAATTTCTGCCAAGGAAAGTGCTCTGATACCACGTGCAAGATACCAGATATAATAAATATGCAGAATAGAAATAAAATGCTAGAAATGGCAGAATAACAGTAATATATCCAACATAATCTCCACAATAACATAGAAATGATATAAGAACAACAATATAAATAGCACTTTGATTCAGAAAGCAATGTTCACAGGCCTCTTCGAGGGGGCAACCTCCAATCAAGTAGTGCTCTGTTACAATAATATCCAAGCTAGGGTTTTCATACCCTCGACCCTTATTTATACTAAATATGTCTATCAAGAGAAGCATCTAGAGGAAGATCCTTCTAGAAGTGGAAGCTTCTATTAGGTCTTCTTACATCTGCCTTATTCTATTTTATTGAAAGTCCTTATTAATATTGACCTTTATTACATCTGAATATATTGATCTACCTATGTGCGGGTTAGGACCCTGACACGCTAAGGATCCATAGATTCTCACAATCATCATTGTGATACACTGATGCAACAAATCGTCCATCGCCTCGATACGGACAACCGAACCAGACATAATATTTGGTCTTGAACAATACCTTTGTGCCACGTATACCAAGTGTACATCCACTGGTAACTGGGGATCAATAGGTAGGGCCATCCCCCCAAAAAGTAGCCCCGTCAAGAAATAGACATCCTACCTCATTGAGAATGTCAACTACTCTCCCTGCAAAATGAAGCATTCTATCTCAGTGCTCCACATAGAGATCAAATATTGCAGAAGGTACTCCTGCGCCCATATCAATGGGAAGTCGAAGAACTTCAACAACCCACAAGCTACGAAAAGTCTTTGTATACCCGACTGCTCTCTCACCACCTCCCTTAGGTGCTCCCAGTCTCGATCTCTCCAATGGACTATCATACTGAGATGATCACCTACATCCACACCAAAAACACTTGATCATCCATCATCATCATTAAAAAATATTCAAAAATACAAGTTTTCTTCAAAACCCCATCTTTGCCTCAAGTGCGTGACTGTCACCCCCCATAGGCACACAGACATGCGTGACTGTTCTTTGCATAGTTGCACATCAATGCGCATCTATCGAAGAAACATATGTGCATCAATGCACATCTTTCACCCTCACAGGTGTGCATTCATGCACGCCTGTTATTAACACACCTGTGCACTAATGCACAACTATATGAGAAACAGTTGTGCACAGTGCACAACTGTAATTTGAACAGGAGCGCACCCAATGCACACCTATTTTTCCCACTCATGTGCCACTGTGTGTGGCTATTTTCAACACAACTGCACATCATGCATGGGAGAGGGAATTATACCCGTGCATCTCAGCGCAGGTATCCTTCCTTCTCTTGTGCATTGGTGGGCTCGCCCCTACAAAAACCACTAGTATGAAAATAAATCCTATCTACTATGCAGGAGGATGTGACCACTAACCTGGCTCTCGAAAATCATGGATTGATCGGCTCGAACTCCCATAATCTCCAAATCTCTAAAAACCTCTTGTCAACTCACAATGGCCGCAGGTACAAATGAGGTGGCATTGTGGGCCCCACAACTGTATATCGTCCCTTTTTCCAAACTCCCATGCTTAGTTATAGGAGCTCAGAGTCTTTGTTTCCCAATCCATCTTCAGCAACGGGATCAGGTTCCCGCCACCTACACAGTCACATTCCTTGGGCTGCCATCCATACTCGGCCTCGAGGGAGCATTTTTTTTTCTCACATCACATCCATGTACGCATGCTCATGTTCAAAATAATCAAATAACTGTCATATGTTCTTTATCTTCAGATATTGTTCATGCTGGGTATTCAGTTTTAATGTGTGTATTTACTTGGTCATCACAACCCAACGCAACCCCTTCAGGTATATGATCAACACTGTCATGTAATCATTGCCTCTGAATCTCAATTGCATCTCTGAGTCACACCCACATACATTTACCTCTAGGATCCCCACATCCGGATCTGAAGTACTATCACCTTTGTTGAATTTCGGTACTATCACCCAGTACCACTCTTCCCCACATGAGTTGTCCCATTCATAGCCCTCCTTGGAACTTTGACACTCATACTTCTTTCACCCCCTAGGGATGGGAGTCCTGATAGTCTTACACATTTTCGAGAATCAGCCGCATACTCCTTCTCCTCATTTTGATAGCTTTCAAAATGGACTCCTAGGTTATCCCATCACGGTTCATGTTTGACTGCGCCTTCACAGAATCATTAACCCTCCATTTCCTCCACAATCATTTTTCCCATCTGTAGATTTTCCTCGATTCATTTACCTCATACAGTAACCCACCCATGGGGCCCCCACCCTCCACCCATTCTCCATGCAACTTGCGCCCTCACAAACCAAGCCATCTTGCACTAGGGAACCCGTTTCTATATCTGTACACTCATCCCAAATTATTCTTTATTCATTTGGTCATTGTAAAAACCTTTGTTTATAGCATTTACATAGCTTTTTGTTGTCGCCCTTGGTGACCTTATTTTCTTGGCAAAGAAACCCATGTCACCCTTGGTTGGGGCATTTATTATATTCTATTCATGTTGACATCATCCATAAACCTTGAGTATCCCATAGTCCATGTATCCCCAATCTTTGCGTTTTTCCACCTTGTCACACCTTTGACACAATTTAACCCACGTCTAGTCATCACCCTGACGCTAGATCTAGTTTCACAGTTGCTACAACTTATCCTTCACATATATTCACAACCAAGGGAAGTCTTGTGTCTCACCGCATATCAACTTTGTACATATTCCTTATCAGTTCCTGATCTTATCCAGTAGATTTCATTAAGACCCTTTGCTTATTGGCATCGCGTCTCCCTTTCTGTCGACATCAACATAGTTTCTAGAAGGGTGACAGTATCTTGACTCTCATTACCTTTACAATGAGGAGTCTCAGATGGCAGAGAGAGAACCCTCATTGCTCTCTGTTGTCGTTGACCCCCTTAAATATTCAAATTCAATACAATCTCATGTTACGGTAGGTCTTACTTTGTGACTATTGCAGTTGTTTTATACTAGCCGAAGACCTCTGAATTTTCTAGGCCATCAATGCCTACGAGTCATCGACACTTGTTACAACTGTCCTCGCCTCTTTTCAGAGAATTTTCACCATCTTAATTGCCATCTTCCATTATCAAACCACCCCGGAGGGCATTGTAGTTATCTACATCAGCATACAACTTTAGTTACTTTCATACATTTTTGAGTTACATGACACGAGCATGGGGTATGCCCGCCTCGTTTGTATACAGACTTTATTTTTCTGACCTAGATAAATGTTCGATCCCATAGTTTCCCCTATCCCTCCAACGGATCACTCTTGTAGTTCCTCTCAACACTCTTTCTTACAATGGTACTCTCAGTAGAAGAAACATTGATGTATTTTGGCTATACATATGCTCCTAACCTCACACATCAGGGGGCATCTGTTATCACTGAAATTTCGTTTGCAAATGGTTATAGGAATATGTTAGGACCACACAATGTACCTTTTTGCCTATACTTTTTTCCACTATTATACTCTTGATCACCTGTATTTTAGACTCATACTATCACTTTATCTGATCATCCCAAAGGTATACAACGTCCCTTCTCATTACTATACGTTTAATCTATTTTTCATAATATTTTACATCACTCTCGTACTTGACCATTGATTAGAAATGCATAAGTGTTCAAACTGCAGATTAGCATTTGAGGCCTATTGTTGAAACATAGAACTGTCCAAGGTCACTGTTGCTGAAACACAGAACTGATGCTGAAACACGGAGCTGCCTTATAGTCCGAGGTCGCAGATGCTGAAACACAGAGCTGCTATACAGTCCGAGGTCGCAGATGCTGAAACACGGAGCTGTTACACAGTCCAGAGTTGCATATGTTGAAACACAGAGGAAACCGCTAGGACCGACGATGCTGAAACACAAAGGAAGCCGTTACAGTCAGCGATCAACAAAGCTATAACCGTCGCTCCTACACAAGAATGCCGACATAGTCAGAGCGCAATTCACGTGGTTGAAACAACCCACGAATTGCGATGCTGAAACAACATCAGCAACAACGGGAAGAAGCTGTTACACCAGTCGTAACAGCAATACCTCATTCAGCCCCTGTAATAGCATTATGTTGCGTGAGACTAGGACATCCTATGCTGGTTTAGAAAGTAGATCCGACTAAGGATAAGACTCATATATGCATTGCAATTATTGTATCGAAGGGATTTCCTCTTTAAATAAGAGGAAATCATCATTCGAGGGATCGAAGTTTTATGTATTGAAGAAGCTCCAGAGAAGAGGGATGTATTCCATTTCAGATTGTAATATGATGTTTTGACAGATGAATAAAAGACTTCTTTGAGTATCCTTCTCTAGTTTTCTCGTTTCAGGGGAATCTTGTGAGAAGGGAGGGCCCACCTTCTTCACAAGATTCACCCATTAGTTTAGAAGTGTGTTAGTACAATTTCTGTTTACATTTTGATTAACTTTCGTTTTGCTGAAACACTGCTTTTAATGAATTCCGCTTTGCTGAAACACTACTGACTCTATCTTAGTTTATTGAGTGAAATTCATAATTCTTTTTATCAGCAATATTGTGTGATGATTTTATGAGGCTAGCGAGAGACTGGGTTAAGGGTTCCTGCTCAGACAGGAAGGAATCGGAACATCCTGTCCTCTGTAGATTTCCATTATTCCTGTAGTTGTGCTAACCAGAGACTGGGTTAAGGGTTCCTGCTCAGACAGGAAGGAATCAGAACACCTTGTCTTCTGTAGATTTCATTTAATTCTGCAAGTGTGCTAGCCAGGGATTGGGTTAAGGGTTCCTGCTCAGACAGGAAGGAATCAGAACATCTTGTCCTTTGTAGATTTCCATTATTCCTGCAGTTGTGCTAGCCAGAGACCGGGTTAAGGGTTCCTGCTCAGACAGGAAGGAATCAAAACACCTTGTCTTCTGTAGATTTCATTTAATTCTGCAAGTGTGCTAACCAGGGATTGGGTTAAGGGTTCCTGCTTAGACAGGAAGGAATCAAAACACCTTATCTTCTAGAGATTTCATTTACTTCTGCAAGTGTGCTAGCCAGGGATTGGGTGAAGGGTTCCTACTCAGAAAGGAAGGGATCAGACCATCCTGTTCTCTGTAAACCTCAATTTCACAAGTGTGCTAAAACAGAAATAGGGCTTAAGGCTCCTGCTTAGAAAGGAAGGAACTAGACAGCCTTGTTCTCTGTTAG
>ML778032.1:1922455-1934942 GCA_009831015.1 Picea engelmannii
TATGGTTTCAGATCAAATCCATTCTAGAAGGTAAACCCCATGCAGTAATACAATCAACAGATTTTATCAAAACTTTTGTAGTTGCCTCTACCAGGGATCAACACCTCCTCTGTGAGGCATACTTTCATAATGAGGCTATTCCAGAAAACATATTGCTAAACATAAATCCCCATTGTTGGGGACATTCAAATTAGAGCATTCACCTCCTTTCTCCTCAATCAAATCATTTGGAAAGATGACTTTTTGGCTGCCAAGCACAATGAAGATAATCGCCTCCTCTGGATTAGACCAGAGCCACAGAGGGCAGCTACTTTATCTCACAATATTATGAGTTCTTAAAACAACTAGGGGTGACTGAACATGTTCAACAGTTACAATCAGAAGTGCTCCAGGATTGTGAACAAATCATCAGATCCATAGAGATTCCTGCCCTCCAGGCCAATAACCTGTTTTGGCAGCAATCCATGGAGAAGAGACAACAGCACAATCCTTTTGGTCCTTCCAACCTAGAAGTAGCAATTTCCAGGATACCCAACTACATCCAGTGTGTTAGACATTGTGCTGAAAATTGGATAGGGTACCGGTTTTATTTTCCCATTCTCTGGTTGCCAATAGAAAGGTATCAAGTCAGTTATAAGCTGCCTAAGAAGGCAGAAACAACAACATGGCAAAGATTACAACAGGTCCAAGGGTTTAGAATGCCAACGGACAGTACCTCCCAGAGTTACAACTTGAGTAACTTACATGATCAGAGTCGGTATCAAGACTCTGATTCAGAGTGAGTTGCCTAAGGACATGCAACACCTTGAGTTGGGGGGGATGTTAGGACCACACAATGTACCTTTTTGCCTATACTTTTTGCCACTATTATACTCTTGATCACCTATATTTTAGACTCATACTATCACTTTATCTGATCATCCCAAAGGTATACAACGTCCCTTCTCATTACTATACATTTAATCTGTTTTGCATAATATTTTACATCACTCTCGTACTTGACCATTGATTAGAAATGCATAAGTGTTCAAACTGCAGATTAGCACTTGAGGCCTATTGCTGAAACATAGAACTGTCCAAGGTCGCTGTTGCTGAAACATAGAACTGATGTTGAAACACAGAGCTGCCTTATAGTCCGAGGTCGCAGATGATGAAACACAGAGCTGCTATACAGTCCGAGGTCGCAGATGCTGAAACACGGAGCTGTTACACAGTCCAGAGTTGTAGATGCTGAAACACAGAGGAAACCGCCAGGACCGACGATGCTGAAACACAAAGGAAGTCATTACAGTCAGCGGTCAACAAAGCTATAACCGTCGCTCCTACACAAGAATGCCGACATAGTTAGAGCGCAATTCACGTGGCTGAAACAGATCGCGAATTGCGATGTTGAAACAACATCAGCAACAACGGGAAGAAGATGTTACACCAGTCGTAACAACAATACCTCATTCAGCCCCTGTAATAGCATTTTGTTGCGTGAGACTAGGTCATCCTATGTTGGTTTAGAAAGTAGATCCAACTAAGGATAGGACTCAGATATGCATTGTAATTATTGTATCGAAGGGATTTCCTCTTTAAATAAGAGGAAATCATCATTCGAGGGATTGAAGTTTTATGTATTGAAGAAGCTCTAGAGAAGAGGGATGTATTCCATTTCAGATTGTAATATGATGTTTTGACAGATGAATAAAACACTGCTTTGAGTATCCTTCTCTAGTTTTCTCGTTTCAGGGGAATCTTGTGAGAAGGTAGGGCCCACCTTCTTCAGAAGATTCACCCATTAGTTTAGAAGTGTGTTAGTACCATTTCTGTTTACATTTTGATTAACTTTCGTTTTGCTGAAACACTGCTTTTAATGAATTTCACTTTGCTGAAACACTACTGACTCTGTCTTAGTTTATTGAATGAAATTCGTAATTCTTTTTATCAGCAATCTTGTGTGATGATTTTATGACGCTAGCCAGAGACTGGGTTAAGGGTTCCTGCTCAGACAGGAAGGAATCGAAACATCCTGTCCTCTGTAGATTTCCATTATTCCTGCAGTTGTGCTAGCCAGAGACCGGGTTAAGGGTTCCTGCTCAGATAGGAAGGAATCAGAACACCTTGTCTTCTGTAGATTTCATTTAATTCTGCAGGTGTGCTAGCCAGGGATTGGGTTAAGGGTTCCTGCTCAGACAGGAAGGAATCAGAACATCCTGTCCTCTGTAGATTTCCATTATTCCTGCAGTTGTGCTAGCCAGAGACTGGGTTAAGGGTTCTGCTCAGACAGGAAGGAATCAGAACACCTTGTCTTCTGTAGATTTCATTTAATTCTGTAAGTGTGCTAACCAGGGATTGGGTTAAGGGTTCCTGCTTAGATAGGAAGGAATCAAAACACCTTATCTTCTGGAGATTTCATTTACTTCTGCAAGTGTGCTATCCAGGGATTGAGTGAAGGGTTCCTACTCAGAAAGGAAGGGATCAGACCATCCTGTTCTCTGTAAACCTCAATTTCACAAGTGTGCTAAAACAGAAATAGGGCTTAAGGCTCCTGCTTAGAAAGGAAGGAACTAGACAGCCTTGTTCTCTGTTAGATAGAGTTAATTGTCTTCTACTTACTATTTTCATAAAAGAGTGTTAGCACTGAAGTCTCTGTTTGAGAGTAAGGGTCCTGTTCTCTGGTTGCAAGTAGTTGTTCTTTCCCATTGCAAGTGTTATTCTAATGTAATCCAGGATTCTTAGATTAATCTTCAAGATCTGCAATAGGGAAGTTGCTTTCCTGTGACTTAATTCAGAACTTCAGTTTATTCAAGCAAGTGTGATTAGTATAAGTTTCTTTACTACAACACTAATTAGCTTTTGGAATTGAGCATATACAGTGCGTGGTTATCTTTGAAATAAAAGACTTCCCTGGGTTGATAATTTATGTATCACTTAGTTGTTTGAACCAATTAAGCAATTATAGTGACCAACAGAATACAAAATCTCCAAACACCTATTAATGCACCTGCAGCACCAAGAAAGAATTTTCCAAGAGGCAAAAACTATACAACTGGTTAAAAACTTGACATGCACTAAACCACTAAAGGAAGCACGCGCATAGTGCACGGGACAAAGAATCCCATAGAGCACACAATGCTCCATATGCATGAATATGTACGAGAAATGTCGTGCACACCTATGAATGATACATTTATAGTTCTTGTTGCCCCCCCACCCACTTCTGGACCAGTTCCCAACTTGATTTGACCCTCAAATCTGAGCTGAATTTGAGTGGGGGGTTGGTCAAAGACCTAAGGGTGCCCTAAAGGGCCCCTTGTTCACACTAAATACTAGTTAGATATTATCTCAAAGTGAAGCTATAAAGGGATGTCATGGGTGCAATTAGAATTCTAGAATCTCATTATATTGTTATGTTTCCTCTATTCTCCTACAATAAACCTCTTTTCTTCTTGGAGCATACTAGCAACATCTCATTAAACTATTCACCTCACCTCTTGAGGGAATAAGCTTGGATTTCTTCACCATTTGCTTTCTAGCTTACCATTTGTAAGAAGAGCTCTCACATAGGGGACTCAAGAGCCCTCCCAATGAGGAAGAGGGGATCCACAAGTCCCCCTTTTTCTATGGTGTTTTCCCACTAATATACTTCTCCATTGGTGGCATGATTATTGGTCATTTGTTTGATTAGTTTTGGTTCTAATTCCCTCATGCCTTGTATTTTCATTTCTTTAGTTATTTCTTTAGTTTTTGTTAGCTTAGTTGTTTGTTTATTTCATGTGATTGAATTGTTTGATGCATACACTAACTGTTATCAGATAAATCGGTAGGTGTGGACACTAACAGATCTCCCTAGATCCACCTGGATCTAGAACAAAATAGGACAGGACATGACTCTTTCCCAAAGTTGTAATCATTGACTCTACTAATAATAAGGAATGAGTAACATACCTTTATATCACTTCCTTAGGTCTCTGTTGTTCCCGCTTCGCTCCAGTGCTCTTGTGAAATCAGGTCCAAGACAACAAAAACCAACCAAAGTGAAGATAGTAAAGTATATTCAATTTCAACCTATGCATATGATCAAGGAGTTATGCAATAAAATAAGAGTGATTTTATGGAAAAGGGACATGTCGTTGTATTATATTAAATGAAAGTCGAAGATACAACCTAATCGCCTTGATGTCACAAGATTCCTTTCAGTGACCCTTGGTTCCAACACACACACTTGCTCTACATTTTCATGAAGAAGATCCAATACAACTTGATAGACCAAATAGAGTCTTCAAGCTTCTGTCCAAATAGGGTTCTTCACACAATTCTTTCACCAATTCTTCATTCAATCTTGCTTAACCTTTTCCATGAGAAACCTTTCAATATATAGGAGAAGGAGAGATGGTTAAATGGATGAAGATGATCCCACTAAATCTGAGAAGTCAGTAGGATGCCAACCATGTGAATACCAACTCATTTTCTAGAAGATTCCTTTCTAGAACCTTCGTGACCTCTTCTCTTTTCCAAGCTTTGAAACAAGTTTGCACCCTACCTATAGAGAAGTTTGCGAACATTTTGCACCCTAAGTTTGGGTTGCCTACGAGAATGAAGGATTTTCACACCCTGTAATATAGGCAGCCTACAAACTCATCTTAAAAATGTGATTTTTGGAAGAAGACAACAGTCACTTTTCTCAGGCAAAAAGCCCTTGTGGGAGTCTAAATACATCACTTGTAGAGACATCACCAGAGTGACCAAAATCATGTGTAACAGAATGCCCCCCAAAGTATGAGGTTGGAAGTTTGTGACAGCCGAAATACTTTATAAAATGTGTGTGTGTGTCAGAAACAAGGAGCTCACCTAATCGGAAACCTGTAAACAACCAAGCATATGCAGAATATAATACCAGTTTTGAGGTAGGAATTCCCATGCTTAGATAAAAAATTAATGGAATCATAAATGTAGGTCATGGCCACCAATCATACACTGTGGATCCATGTCGTCAAAATGCTACATAGCCACCAGGAATACAATGTGGATCTATGTGAGAAGACTTGAATAACGACATAGCCATGTGACATATAAAGTGGATCTATGTGTCGATATAAATCATACATACTCCATTGCAGCCTGAATAAAAAAGATGAGACCTAGGGTCTTCAATCCTGTCACCTGAAAGTATGAATCTAGCCATGCGATTACATGTGTTGAAGTCGAACATGGTAGAAACCACTTGATTACTGGTCATTGATGAAAACCGTTAACAAGTGCGAGGGAAATCACCATTGATGTCAATGACTCCCAAGGTATTGAAGTACAATCTGAATGAATGCAAATGAATGAGCTCAAGTCGAGCACTTGGTGGAATCTCTCGATCAGGGATCAATGATGTGAAACCCCTATCAAAAGAGAAGAGACTTGCCATTAAGGCATGCATGTTCCAAGGTACTAAATTATTTCTAAGTCTCATTTCTGGATAATGAGTTGGAGTCGACAGAACAAGACTCATCACAGGAGGCCCTTGATGTATCCCCCATCAATGACACGGAATAAGTAACAGATTTTGAGGGTGAAACAAAGTATGAATACGGGTTGAAATAGACACAAGGAAGGCCGACATAGTAAGAATGGACAACTACAGATGGTCGACGCAATAGAGGGCTCGTTCAAACTTCTCTTGAACATATGAATGACACGACCAAGGACTTGGCAGCACTGACTCAAAGACAACCCAAGATGTTACCTTGTAACAAGTCGAACGAGAGACAAATGGATTTCCCAACCTGGATTCAAATGACGAATATGGGGTGTCATGTTTAAGAGCGACGCTTACTACCATTAATATCAATACGAAAACATATCGCTTTCCCAAAATTTCCCCCACCATTTCTAGCGAGTACCTCTTTATATTTACACAAGCTTGAGGAGGATAACATATGCTTGTTGATGTAAGCTCATCCTTCGTATGAGTCCCTCGGAGTATATTTAATGAACCCCAGGAAGGAGTGGTTCAGTCCCATTATGGGTCTTTCAATGTTTCTTTAACAAGTCCAAGGATAGAAAACTCGAGGGTTTTTCATGTTTTGAGAGTTTAAAAAACACTTAAAGAGAATTCTCCCAGTTCCTTTTTCATAAAAGAGTTCGACGAGACAAAAAAAGTGATAAACTATCACCGATCGAACGTTTTCTTCAAATACTTTAATGAGTGTGAAAAGAACAAGATCGCTCGGCAATCTTTTCATTTTTATGGAGCGAGAAAAGAGCTTAAAGGATACTCCTTTACGTTCGTTGTTTTCGTGTTACCATGACGAGTACGAAAAGACAAGAAAAGTATACTCGGTTACATTCTCATATATTTTCGAGCACGAGAATGAATGAAGACTGAGCTTGAGGTTTTTCCTAAAAAACCTTAAAAAGTAGTCGTACATGCGACAAAAAGAAAAAACACCCGTACCCCCTCGTTCGAACTTTGAAGTTGCTTTATCTGCGAAAAAACCATACTCACAAGTCTATTAGGGTATTAGGTTTTATAAACAAAGAAATAAAAATAATATAAAAAATCAATAAAAAATAGTAAAAAGTGAATAAATATGGGTGAAAAAGACTTTTTACCTTTTCATTGTTACTTTGCCCAAAAACTTGTCCTATATACCTCATTTTTCCCCAAATTTCTTTTCTCGATTGCGGGAGGCACAAGCGATCATTCGGTGAACAGTTTAAGACAATGAGGTAATCTCTTGATTCTCTAACTTTTCTATGGTTTATTTTTTGTTTTTATTGGCAATTTTTTGGGTTTTGAGTCCATTTTAGGGTCGGAACATGCACCCAAGCATTCTCGCAGGTGGGCCATGTAGAACCTATGAGAATCTAGGATTCTCGCAGGTGGCCTTCAGGGCACTTGTGAGAATCTTGCACTTTGCAAAAGGTCCACCTGTGGGGGCCGAAAAATGGATTTTAATGTGAGGTTTTGCTCAATAAAAATTATGCAAGAGTTAAAAACAAGTTGTTGACTTCCCTCTCATGGCTCTGTTTCAGGTGTTTGACCATCACGATGTTGGAATGGAGAGAAAGAGAACATGAGGAGGATGATGCCATTGTCAGGAATGACCCGGGTACAGTCGCTGCCATCTGGGACTGTGGGCTCTTGAAATTTTTCAGGATTTTGGGCATGAGAGCCCAACTCAGGTTGTTGGAATACCTAGTCCACATGTGGGACATGGATCAATAGTTATTTCATGTGGGAGTCCATACGCTGACACTATATATCTAGGATATCTATTTTCTAATGGGGTTGTCATGGCATGGACACCATGCTACTTTGACTGGAGGTTGTTGAAATTACTAAGACAACTGAGAGGGGAGGGTGAATCAGTTGTTATTGTGCTTAAACAATTTTAAGTCTATTAAAACATTCTTAATCTTTCTTCAAGTGATCATCAACATTATACAACATATGGACAGTAAAAGTAAAGAGAATCAGTCACACATAAGGTATACACAGAGATAGATTTTCATGAGGAAACCCATAAAGGGAGAAAACCTCTTCTTCTTCGAAATAATAGGTAGTCTTTTAAGTTCTGTACATCATCTATAATTGAGCACCAACTCAATGTGAGGCTGCTACCTCTGTTTTACAAGATGCAACTTGTTTGAGAGCATCAACTCTCTTGTTTCTGTAGCACCCACTAGAAGGAATCACCAACTCCCCTAATGTTCCAGCACCAACTGGATGGAAGCACACTTGTTCTCCCTTGCACCACCCTGCCACCCTGGTTTCTCTGGCTGCAACCAGATGGAAGCTACAACTCTCTGTGTTCAAGCTCCCACTTGAAACTCTAAGGACAACAATCCTCCCTAGCACCTCCCAACCACCCTCGTTTGTGAATGAATAAATAAATAGACAACTACACAGATAAATCAATTCTTACCACTTCTTCCTTTGTTTTGTAAATCTGGTCTTCTTCTAACTGTTCTGTATTTCTTCTCTTCCTTTGTTTGTTTTGCAAATATGCTCTGCTTCAACTTGTTCTGTCATTCTTCTCTGCTTCTAGTCTTTTCCTCATCTGTTACTCTTCTCTGATTTTTATCTCACACTGCGCATATTCTCAATCTCACGCTGTGCATATTCTTAGTCTCACGCTGCACATATTCTCAGTCTCACACTGCACATACTATGATTTTCCCTTTCATACAGTTTTAATTCATTTTTCATCCAGAACAACTGAACACGCACAATCTGTCTCATTTTCTTTTATGCACCACATCCACAGCAGTTACTCTTCACATCTTCTTAGCCAAAAAAAAAACCGTTCGAGCAACTGAAACGCTAATCGATCAGGAATCATGAATTAGTTTCACTAACAGATTCGTAACTGATAAATTAACTGTGAGAGAGAAAAATAGCCCTTCGATCATATTCAATTTTATCTGCACCATTGGATGAACTTTATTAATCTTGCCTTTAAATCGGTTTTCCTCATTTCGGCATTCCTGTGGCCAAGTGTCTCGACACTTCATATTGCGATCTCTGAAACTTCGATACAAAGCTTTTCTGCGCTAGCTCCTTCCTCAATATGACCAAGGCCATGAGAAAGCGCTTGTGCATAAAGTGATTTTCACGAATTCGCATTTCATGAGTTTGGAGATGAGGCATCTCGAATCTCCAAGTCGCGATCCCCAAAACCCCGAGATGGAGCTGAGATCAACGGTCCACGATCTCGAGGAATATATGGTCCAGATCTCATCATGAATTCACATCTCGCGATTCCTTCGATGGAGGTCCTTGTCACTCCAAGTTGCGATAGGAGAAACTCCGAAATGAAGCTTAGATCAATGGTCCACGATTTCAATGAATCTATGGTCCATATCTCATCATGAATTCGCATCTCGTGATTCCTTCGATGGAGGTCCTTGTCACTCCAAGTTTCAATAAGAAAAACTCTGAAATGGAGTTGACGGTCCAGATCACACCTTGATCTGACGGCTGCGATTAAATCGCGATTTCGCATATCGCGATTTCAGTGGTTATATTTCTTACCTCTCAAAATTGCGAGTCTCGAAACTCCAAAATGGAGTCTCGGATCAACAGTCCCAATCAACACTTGATCTGACAGTCATCAGGAATTGTAAATGGGATCCAACGATCAGAAATGATGCTTCTCCTCCCAAGCAGTCCCGATCAACACTTGATCTGACGGTCATCGAGAATTGTAAATGGGATCCAACGATCAGAAATGCTACTTCTCCTCTCGAGCTTACTTTGTTCCACTTACTCTTATCTTGCCATCGATGATCTTCCAACAATCCTCTGCACTATCTCTTCTAATCTTATTCGAATCTTCTCTGCAACGTCTTCTCATAATGCCCATCTATTTCATACTTTCTATACTCATGCCATCTTCATTGTTGTACTTTCCATCAATGACAAGTATACAAGCATGCGCTGTCTGTTAAAGATTTGCCAACATTCTCCCCCTTTGGCATTGATGGAAACTCAAGCACCCACATGCATTCAGACTCTCCTCTTGGACTTTGAGTCTGCTCGATTGGTGTTGAGTATCTCATTTGGTGCTGAGATACTCGACACCAATCGAGCGGACTTGAACCCGTAACCTTTCTCTCTGATACCAGTTTATAAGACCAAGCTCATGGTGCTTGTTTTAGTCCATATAAAGCCTTCTTTAGCTTACAAGCATAATTACGATTATCTGTCAATGAGAATCCTTCAGGTTGCTCCATATATACTTCTTCCTCTAGATCTCCATTAAGAAATGTTGACTTAACATCCATATGATAAACTTTAAAGTTTTTATGACATGAATAAGCAAGAAACATTCTGATGGCTTCCAATCTTGCCACTGGTGCAAAAGTTTCATCAAATTCCTGACCTTCAACTTGTGCATATCCTTTACAGACCAATCTGGCTTTATTTCTAACAACTTGCCCTTTTTCATTCATTTTATTTTTGAACACCCATTTGGAACCTATTACATTCTTATCTTCAGGTCTAGGGACAAGTTCCCAAGTATTGTTCTTTTTAATTTGATCAAGCTCTTCATTCATTGCTCTAATCCAATCATCATCCTGGCTAGCTTCCTCAAAATTTTTAGGTTCAGTCGTAGATAAAAAGGCAACATGATTTTGTTCTGAGTCTTTAATCAATTTCCTTCTTGTCTGAACTCCTTTATTTATATCTCCAATTATCTGATTTTCAGGATGATTCTTTCTAATAATTTTGAGAGGTGATTTTGCTTCTTTCTGCTAATTTGTGTCAGTCTGAATATTCGTATCTTCATCTGATTCAGATTCTTCCTTTTCTGATCCTTGGACCTATTCATCTTCATCTTCAACTATATATTCTTTTCTTGGTTCAACACTGCTTACATTTCTGACTGGGATTTCTTCATCAACTTTTATATCTATACAATCAACTACTTTATGCAGTCTCTTATTGTAGCATCTGTACCCTTTACTATTTGTAGCATAACCCAAAAAGATACCTTCATCAGCCCTGTCATCATATTTGCCAATATTTTCATTATTGTTCTTGATATAACGTTTACTCCCGAAGACTTTAAAATGCTTGATTGAAGTGGGTCTTCCAAACCATAGTTCATAAGGAGTCTTGTCACTGTGTGGCTTGAGATGAGATTTGTTAAGGATATGAATAGATGTATGAATTTCTTCCACCCAATATGTCTGAGGTATGTTCCTTTCATTCATCATTGATCTTGCCATTTGCTGTACTAAGCTATTCTGCCTCTCAACAACTTCATTTTTCTGTGGAGTCCTTGGAATTGTGTACTCTCTTTTGATCCCATGTTTATCACAAAACTCTTTGAAGTTCCCTAAACTAAACTCTCCTCCTCTATCAGACCTTACTGCCTTTAATCTTTTTCCTATTTGATCCTCAGTCAAAGCCTTAAACACTTTGAATTTTTCAAATGCTTCAGATTTTTCTTTCAAAAAGGCAACCCAAGTTAGTCTAGAATAGTCATCAATAATCAACATAAAGTAATTTTCTTTTCCTGTACCTTCTTTCCTTGATGGTCCACATAGATCCATATGTACTAACTGGAGAGGTTTTTATATTGAAGGAAAGTTTTTAGATTTGAACTGAGTGCGAGTAAGCTTTCCTATCTGACAGGGTTTATAAATAAAGTCATATGGCTTTGATATCTTCGGAAGATCTTTTACTGCCCTATTGTTTCTGAGCTTGATTATATGATCAAAATTTAGGTGTCCAAGTCTCCTATGCCACAACCAACTTTCATCATACTTGCTTAAGTGACATTCTTCTTTTTCTTCTTTTAACACATAAACATTATTTTCTGTTCTTATCCCTTTTGCAATCAGTTGTCCTGAACTCAAAGCCTTTATTTTACAGTCTCTAGAAGTAAAAACAACTTCACATCCTTTGTCACAAACTTGATTGACACTTAGTAGATTATGTTTCAGACCATCTACAAATAACACATATTGAGCTTTTCCTTTGCCATTACTCAGGCTTACCATTCCTTTACCTTTTATTTTTCCTAGTGCATCATTTCCAAAATTTGCATTCCCTGATTTGTTTTCACTTAAAGTTAGACACTTACTTTTGTCTCCAGTCATATGTTTGGAACATCCACTATCAATATACCAGGGATTATTTTGTTTTTGGGCTGATAATACTAGTCCACACTTGTCATCTACTTTCTTCTTCCAAACTTTGACATTTTCAGTAGTGGGGATCAAATCTGACTTGTAATTCTTTAAGTGACAGTTGGTAGCTTTATGTCCATAATTATGGCAGTTATAACATTCTGGTTCACTAAATAATAGATCATAATGATTGTTATGCTTACAATTGTTGTTGGGTTTCATATGTGTCCTTCTGCCAGTCATCACATGATTTATGGTCTGTGATTGTTTGTTTCTTGGCTGTCTCAATCTTTGTTGTGGAAGATAGTTATTCATTGAATATCTTGATTGTTCATATCTAAATCTTAAAGAGCAGTTTATAGCTTTGTGACCAAAATTAGAGCAGAAAAAACAATAACCATAGAAAAAATCTTTGTACCTTGAAAAATTCTGTCTTCTTTGAGGAGGTCGATTTCTTTCATGTCGATAATCTTTCTGATCTAAAAATTCGGTTCTGGTGCTTTTTCTTTCATTCCTTCTTGGTGGCTGATTTTCCTTCTTTGTTTCTGCAGAGTGACTGTTGTCAATGTTTGAGGATTTGACAAACTTGATAGATTCTGTATTGCTTGGATGATCACTACTTGATCCTTCTTCATATCCCAATCCAGCTTTCAATTTTGAATTTCTTTGCTGATTTAGAATGGAGGTTAATCCTTCTGAGGCTTTAATACTTGGCAAATTTTGGCGATACAATCCTTTAAACTTCTCCATTTCTTTTCTAGTTTTTACTATCTCTTCTTCTAAGGCTTCACACCTGACTTTCTTCTCTGACAATTGTTGTTTCAGTATGTCTTCTATTTTCTTTGCCTCTTCTAATTCCACTTTCAGC
>ML778032.1:1935835-1957306 GCA_009831015.1 Picea engelmannii
TCAGTCACACATAAGGTATACACAGAGACAGATTTTCACGAGGAAACCCATAAAGGGAGAAAACCTCTTCTTCTTCGAAATGATAGGAAGTCTTTTAAGTTCTGTACATCATCTATAATTGAGCACCAACTCAATGTGAGGCTGTTACCTCTGTTTTACAAGCTGCAACTTGTTTGAGAGAACCGACTCTCTTGCTTCTCTAGAACCCACTAGAAAGAAGCACCAACTCCCCTAATGTTCCAGCACCAACTTCCAGTTACACAGGCTCCAACCTGTATAACAGAGAACACTTGTTCTCCCTTGCACCACCCTGGTTTCTCTGGCTGCAACCAGATGGAAGCTACAACTCCCTATGTTCAATCTCCCACTTGAACCTCTGAGGACAACAATCCTCCCTAGCACCTCCCAACCACCCTGGTTTATGAATGAATAAATAAATAGACAACTACATAGATAAATCGATTCTTACCACTTCTTCCTTTGTTCTGTAAATCTGGTCTTCTTCTAACTGTTCTGTAATTCTTCTCTTCCTTTGTCTGTTCTACAAATCTGCTATGCTTCAACTTGTTCTGTCATTCTACTCTGCTTCTAGTCTTTTCCTCATCTGTTCCTCTTCTCTGAGTTTTATCTCACACTGCGCATATTCTCAATCTCATGCTGCACATATTCTTAGTCTCATGCTGTGCATATTCTCAGTCTCACGCTGCGCATACTATGATTTTCCCTTTCATACAGTTTTAATTCATTTTTTTTCCAGAACAACCGAACACGCACAGTCTGTCTCATTTTCTTTTATGCACCAGACCCACAGCAGTTACTCTTCGCATCTTCTTAGGAAAAAGAAAATCTGTCCGAGCAACTGAAACGCCAACCGATCAGGAATCATGAATTAGTTTCACTAACTGATTCGTAACTGATAAATTAACTGTGAGAGAGAATAGTAGCCCTCTGATCATATTCAAGTTTATCTGCACTATTGGATGAACTTTATTAATCTTTCCTTTAAATCGGGTTTCGACATTTCAGCATTCCTGTGGCCAAGTGTCTCGACACTTCATATCGCAATCTTCGAAACTCCGATACAGAGCTTTTCTGCACTAGCTCCTTCCTCAATATGACCAAGACCATGAGCAAGATCTTATGCATAAAGTGCTTTTCGTGAATTCACATTTCATGAGTTTGGAGATGAGGCATCTCGACTCTCCAAGTCGCGATCCCCAAAACCACGAGATGGAGCTGAGATCAATGGTCCACAATCTCGAGGAATCTACGGTCTAGATCTCATCGTGAATTCACATCTCATGATTCCTTCGATGGAGGTCCTTGTCACTCCAAGTTGCGATAGGAGAAACTCTGAAATGAAGCTTAGATCAATTATCCACGATTTCGATGAATCTATGGTCTAGATCTCATTGTGAATTTGCATCTCGCGATTCCTTCGATGGAGGTCCTTGTCACTCCAAGTTGCAATAGGTGAAACTCTGAAATAGAGTCGACGGCCCAGATCACACCTTGATCTGACGGCTGTGATTAAATCGCGATTTCACATATCGCGATTTCAATGGTCATATTTCTTGCCTCTCCAAGTCGCGAGTCACGAAAATCTGAAATGGAGTCGATGGTCCAGATCACACCTTGATCTGACAGCTGCGATTAAATCACAATTTTGCATATCACGATTTCAGTGGTTATATTTCTTGCCTCTCCAAGTCGCGAGTCGTGAAACTCTGAAATGGAGACTCGGATCAACAGTCTCGATCAACACTTGATCTGACGGTCATCAGGAATTGTAAATGGGATCCAACGATCAGAAATGTTGCTTCTCCTCCCGAGCAGTCCCGATCAACACTTGATCTGACGGTCATCGAGAATTGTAAATGGGAGCCAATGATTAGAAATGCTACTTCTCCTCCTGAGCTTACTTTGTTCCACTTACTCTGATCATCCCATCGATGATCTGCCAACAATCCTCTGTACTATCTCTTCTAATCTTATTTGAATCTTCTCTGCAGCGTCTTCTCATAATGCCCATCTATTTCATACTTTCTGTACTCATGCCATCTTCACTATTGTACTTGCCATCAATGACAAGTATACAAGCATGCACTGTCTGTTAAAGATTTTCCAATAGAGGTAGAGGCGACAAACTCCCTATGAGCGAGTATTGTCGCCAATATTGTGCTCCCGAGGCAGAGAGAAGCAAGGGTAAGGTTTCCATTTGGGGGGTCCAAGATTTGACCCTGTGGACCATCTTGTTTACTATTGCATGCATGGCTGGGAGCGCAGCTCCGCAGATGGCTCTCCAGAGCTATTTCCAATACTCCATAGAGTGCACAGAGCCTCGGGTATTCAACTAGTCGGATGCAGTTCTCCACCGTATGAAGAGACAATTGACAAAGTGAAGAAAGGGTGACCTGAAGCAGCTTGGGTATGGGTCACTTTTGGTGTCATTCTTCCTCGAGAGGGTCCCACTGCTGTGACTACAGGTTGATTAGGGTTTACTGGCCCCACAGGATCTGACGATGCTGGGGTGGTGTAACCTCATGGCTCGACATGTAGCAGGGCTTATAATCAAGTATAATGATTCATTTTTTGACTGGTTGAGGCCCCAGATGATGATGATCGATGACTACACATATGATGGTTTGGATTTCCGAGGGGATCCAGATTTGGCCCTGCTTGAGGATGCTTAGTGGGGTGACTTAGGTAAGAAGTACACATTTTTGTTCTTTTTAAATGTTTTTGCAAATTTTATCATATGAAATGTTTTTATGTTTATCCAAGAACTAATCAAAAAATTTCTTTTTGATGACACAGATGTGGGGCCATATTGACCTCCAGGAACGTCTCCCATTCAACGACGAGGAGAAGCGGCTCCAGTGGCGAGATGGGATGATGAAGACTACGAGGTAGTGGAACAAAACTTGGAGGGGTTGACCGCGGATGTCCCAGATATCTCTATTGGGGAGATCTCGAGACGTTACCAGTGCCATACTGTGGGCGTGTCTGAGGCTCTCAGTCGACTGCTTCGTAGAGTAGCCCGATAAGTCGTGTGTTATCATGAGCGTCATCCATGACGCTATTTTGTAGAAGCTATGGGCTTCATATTTTGAGATTTTTATCCTTGGACATAAAAATTTTGTAAAAAAAATTGATCGTTATATACATATATACGACTTCTACCGGCTTGTTTTGTGTTGTGTTATACATGTGATGTGTGATTGGTTTATAAATGTCCCAAATCTCTGTCTAACACATAGTTGGCTAAGGCGTCAGTCAATGTATTTAGACATCTAGGAATGTGTTGATATTCAATATAATCAAAATAACGTTCCAAGAGGCAAATTCGTAAATATACCCATAATAAAGTAGGAGTTCGGATAACATAGACATTACTTAACTGTAGTACTACTATCTGCGAATCGATTTGTATAACTAGGTGCCGGATATCAAGAGAAATATAATTAATCAACAATTCGATGACGACTCTATATTCTGTAATATTATTGGTCGCACGACCGAGGCATACACCTTGTAGACTGATAAGTTCATTTGTAGGGGCATAAATTGCCCATGTAGCAGAAGCAAGGTTCTGAGTACTACGGCTAGCGCCATCAGCGAAGCCAATGTGGGGTGGCGAAGACTCCAACATCTAGAAACCAAGCACAATGAAATATAAGCGGTCAAGGGAAGAGACCAAATAACGAAAAAGCATACTAAAGTAACACACAAAAAGTATGATACAATAAAATACAAGCACTCATGCACAGGTGATCTTAAGCATAGTACTTATTTAAGTACAACCCATTTCTGGGTTCACTCAAAGGGATACCATTATAGTCTACCAACTCGTAAGCTCCTTTCTCCAAAACTCATCTTACGATATAAGGACCTCACCACATAGCTTCAAATTTTATGGCTCCTAGCATATCCCGATCTTGTTTGTAAAGGAGAAACAGATCACGTTCGAAGAAAACACATGGCTTGACATGTTTGTCATATTGGGATTTGACGTGTTTCTTCTAGGCTTCTATAACTAGGGTGGCATCATGATGGGTTTCGTCTAATTTCATGAGATACAACAGACGTTCTTCTTCGGTAGAAGTGTTTGGGAGAAGTTCGACGGCTATTTTTAAGGAGGGTATCTCACATTCAATCGGAAAGATGGATTCTAGACCATAAACTAACTGGAACGGTGTAAACCTGGTAGCAGACTTAACGAATGTCCAGTAAGCCCACAATGCTGAAAACAACATTGTGTGCCAACTCATTTTGTGAATCCCTATCATTTGTCAAAGCATGGTAATGAGGATTTTGTTGATTGCTTCAACTTAGACATTGGCTTGTGGGTAATAGGGTGTTGAGTTTTCATGGTGAAGACCCAACTTTTTAGTGAGTTCGGACATTGTGAAGTTTCTAAAGTGGCTACCATGGTCAGTAACAATAGATTGAGGAACACCAAACCGAGCAATGATGTGATTGAATATAAATAATGCTCCAGTCCTTCCGGTATTGTCGAATGTTGGCATTGCCTCGGCCCATTTTTTAAAATAGTATACGGCTACAATAATGTATCCATGCCCCCCGACCGAGTGAGGGTGACATGTCATGAAATCCATACCCCATTTCGTAAAAGGACCAATGGAGACCACAAGGTGTAGAGGAGTAGGGTGTTATCGTATTTTATTGTTGTAGGTTTGGCAAGCGTGGCATTTTTGGATGGAAATTATACAATCGTTGAATAAAGAAGGACAAAAATACCCCGCTTGTAAGATCTTCTAGGCAGTAGCATACCCAGACATGTGACCACCACAGGCTCCAAAATGGCAGTCATTTAGGGCTTTCTCGGCTTCATAAAATGTGAGGCAGCGTCGAAAAACAAAGTCAATCCCACGACGATAAAGAGTATCGCCGAGGATAATATACTGACGGGCTTGGTAGTGTATTCGAAAATGGTCAGTGCTAGAAAAATTGGGCCGGAAATTCTGGGTTTGGATATATATGATAATATCTCCGTACCAAAGGTCATCGGAACTAATCAGGAAAATGGATTCATCGGGTAATGAATCTGCTACTACATTTTTCGTCTCAGAGAAGGGAAGGTTGCATATCAACTCGGCAAACACCAAGGATTTCTTGGACTTAGCGCGTTCGAATTCTAAGTCAAACTCCTAGAGTATTACGATTCATTTGGAGTATTTTCCCCCTGGCAATTGGCGTGTAAGAATGTGCTACATAGGGTTGCAGTTAAAAATTACCATAGTCTTGCGAGAAAGGATATAGTGCCAAAAATGTTGAACAACCTGGACGGCTGCCAAGGCCAGTTTTTCAACATGTAAATACTTGGTTTCAGTAGTTGTGAGATTCCGACTCAAGTAATAGATGGCATCTTCACCATGAGAATCATCCTCCTGGACGAGAACCATAGCAATGGTATAGTCTGAGGCTGCAAGGTAAAGGAAATAATCCCGACTGTAATCAGGTGGGAAGAGTAGTGGGGTACGTGTCAAAGACAGTTTCAAAGCTTCAAAATCTTTGTTGGCAGTGGTATCCCATACGAACTCAGAAACTTTCTTGAGCAGTCGCGTAAATCCAAGAGTTAGCTCAGCATATTTCGGGATGAAATGATGGAGAAAGTTTGCCTTCCCTTGCAAACTTTGTAACTGGTGAAGTGAGGAAGGAGGAGGGAGATTGAGAATCACCTCGACCTTCAAAGGATCTACCTTGATCCCTTGATGTGAAACAATAAATCCCAGAAGTTGGCCAGATTCTACACAAAAAACACGTTTGTGGGGATTCAAGCGCATATAGTAAAACCGACATCGAAGGAAAATGGCGTGGAGGTGTATTGGATGATCTATATGATGCATGGAATGAGTGGGTAAGTCATTGAGATATGGCTGCACGATGTGCTTTATATCATGAAAGGTGTAAGACATAGCATGTTGAAAATTTGCACCAACATTCTTTAAACCGAATGGAAGTTTTCGGTAGGCAAAAGTTCCCCAAGGACAATTAAAAGTAGTCTTGTGTTGGTCCGTGGGTACAATATTGATTTGATTATATCTAGAGAAACCATCCATCAGAGAGAAGATTTCACTTCTGACACAATCATCAATGATCTAGTCAACGAAGGGGTTAGGAAAGTTGTCTTTAGGACAATCTTTGTTAATTTCCCTATAATCAACGCACACACAGATTGTGCCTTATTTCTTGTCAATCAGAACAATATTGGAAACCCAGTCAGTTAGAGCCACAGGGTAAATAAAGTCAGCTTTGAGAAGTTTCTCAACTTCAAGCTTGATAGCGGTTGCTTTACATGGGTGGACCGGATGAAGTCATTGCCGGATGGGTTTAGCACCCGGGTATGTCTTAATCTCATGTACCACAATGTCGGGGTCAATCCATGGCATTTCTTCATAGCTCCATGTGAAGACGTCATGAAATTCTTATAAAAGAGACTTGTAGGTGACAACTTCATCATGGGAACACGAAGCTCTGATATGCACATTTTTGACAACTCCAGGTTTTATGGATATGTCGAGGGGGATGGTGGGTGAGATATTACTTAAGTTCCCTTCGTAGAACATATCGTGTGTAGACTCGGGAATGGTAGAAATGATGACAATGGTCGACAGGGTTGAGATTTATTGGTAACCCTTGATGGTGCGTTTTTCCAGGAAGAGGATGGAATGATTATGTCCATCATCCCAAGGGGTATCTTCCATGGACATAACAGACATAATCATCTCGTCTGTAGGAAAAATGACGCAGAATGGATCCGAAGATAAATCACCAAGAGAGGGGGTAGAAGGGGTTGCTGATTGAATGTCTTGATAAGAGGATTCGACCAGACTCAAAGGCATTTTGTTGCCATAATGAAGATGATCGCCAGGGTTGGGTACCTCCATAGGTCATAAGGCACAGGGGTTCTGTGAACAGAGGTGGAGATCATGTTGATCGAGGCAACAAACGGATGTGGAGCATCGAGTGGTGGAGTGGGGAAAGTACCCATCAAAGAGGAATCTTTAAGAAGACCCACATGGACGTTCTGATATCCAGGGGGGGTTTTGCAATGAAAGGTACGTTGCGGGTACGTGCATCAGAGTGAAAGAAGGCCAATTGGTCTACAATAACTACTTTTCCTTGATGTGGTAAATGCACGACATGGAAAAGAGTGGACACAACTGTAAGCATGGAATCAATCTAGCTACGACCAAGTAGAAGGTTGTAATCGAGAGGAGTGTCAAAGGCCTCCACTTCAACGTTGATCATTTTTCCTTCTAACGTAATAAGCAACGAAGGGAGGACACTGTAAGGCTTAAAACCAGAGCCATTGAAGGCTTTGAGCATGTTGTGGGATTCAGTCAAAGGAGGAGAGCCGATAGATTTACAGCAGGTAATAGACATGACACACGTCGAGGCACCCTCATCGATAACTATTCGAAAAATGTTTTTGTCGGAGACATTAACTTGTATTTGGAATGCGAGTTGAGGGGGTAACCTTGGAATGTGATATTCCAAGTCAAAAATGATTAAATTTGTATCTGTAGGGTCGATTCCACCAATAGCTTTCAACAGTGCCTTCCGTTGCATAGGACAACTCTGAAGGACTTCGAGGGTTGACATCGTGGATGATGCTTGGGCTAGATCTTCAACAATACTGTAGTTCTAGGAAGCACATGCATGAGGATTGAAAGCTGATTTTCAAACAACACCCTTTGGAGGAGGGTGAAGGACTGTATCTAGGCTCAGTCGTTCAAGATGAAGATGACCATTGGTTGGTGGAGTCGTGGGAGATGGTTGGACCAACGAAGGAGGTATTGCATCAACCTTCTCTTTGGAGGAAGAATAATCTTTGGCTCGAGTGGTAAGTGTGATGTCATTCTTCTTTAAATCACCTGTACACTTTAAGACATAGGATGTATTGGAGGGGGAAGGTTCATCATGAATGACCAATTGGGCCTGTTGTTGAGAAGTGAAGGGTTGCGACAACACAGTTGGAGTGGGGATTTTCGGGGTCCCTTGAAGGAACTTAGTAGCCTCGTCTCATCATGGATAATACTTAGTGTAGTGATCATCACCACAGATAAGACAAGGGTATTGGGGTTTGCGCTTATCCCTATCGTCAACAGGTGGTGTTTTGGTTTTCTCAGTTTGCAGATTATTTTTATCCTCCTTGTTCTTACCCTTTCCTTTTTTGGATTTATTTTTGCTGGCGGGGGTAGATTGAATAGAGTTTACCTCAGAAGTCTTGCCGGTGGGAGGGGTAGGAGACGAAGCATTTTGAACATTAGAAGAAATGGATTTGGGGTTGTTGCTAGAGGTTTGGTGAAATGAGGTTGGGGATGGAAAGTGTCAATCACTCCATCAGCTACATGAGAAGTAGCAGGAGTAGTTGAAGTAGCAGAAGTAGAAGGATGAGGTGCGTCAGGGAGTAAGTTCTTAAGAGTACCCGTTTGGGAGTAAACGAGGTCGAGGTATTGAGCACGGCTGAATGCCTATTCTTCTGTGACAACTCCACCCATGGAAATGTCACGAGCGATGTCATTCACAAATGATTTCGTGAACCTGTCTTCCAACAACTGATCAGGAAGCTCGAGTTTGATGAGACGTCGTCTCCACCCCCACTCATGAATGTGATCAGAGATATGAGTGGCTTTGTTTTTTTTGAAAGAAATCAAAATTTCGGTTCTTGTTTCGTAGCGAATCGATAACTGGTAGTGGGTGAGGAAATCCATAGCGAGGGTGTTGAATTTGGTGAAGAAGCCTCATGATAATTCTATATACCAACTCAAGGCGGAACCTGTGAGGGTCCACTAAAACAGGCGTAAATGAACAGAGTCATCCATCAAGGAGTTGGATGAGCACCAAAGGTGAAAATTCATTACATGATTGTTCGGGTCCTCTCCCAGTTTACCATCGAATTTAGGGATGTCAGATGGTATTTTGGCTGGTATGGTGGGCCATTGAGGAGAGTGATAGATCGTATCATTTAAAATCCTCGACAGATCAGGGAGTTCCAGGGTGGCTAAGAAGGGTAACTTTCTATTCATATGTGGGTACTGGTGACTTTGGGGAGGGAGTCCCGTCGGTAGACTAGTGGGACCATAAGCGGTTTGCATATAATGCGAATATCTGGGTAGATTCGGTTCTTGGTGTGGAGGCAAGTAATTCATAGGGTTGTACCCTTGAAAAGGGGTGTGGGGTTGAGCATTCGAACCCTAAATAGGATTGGACGTGCCTGGATATGGTTGGCCTGTACTAGGGGGTATGAAGGAGCTAGCCTGAGGCTGTTGCCCCCCAGTCGAGGGAGGATTATGTTGAATAAGATAATTCCAATACTGGGCCAAGGATGGAGGTATGTTTTGTCCATAGGGTGAGGTCGGTGGGGGGTTTCCCTCCAATCAGGGGTTGCATCTCAATTGGGATTTTTTCTGCAAAAGGGGATTGGGTTTGGCCTCCTTGGTGAAATTGTCCACCTACAGGAATCTGGTGATTAGGTGTGAAAGATGGGATGGTGCCACTAGGGTCAATTCCTTTGATAGAGGATGGAAGAGGTCCTCTGAAAGGGGGTCGAGGAAGTGTCAGAATGAAACTGGGAACAAGATGGTGCCCAAAAGGAGTGGAAACGCCAGGAGTCCTAGATGAGATTTGTGTAGGAGCGGGAATAGAAGCATTCAATGCATGATATCCAGGTGAAAGTATTGGGGTGAATATGGGAGAAAGAGATGTGCCAATGGGGGCTTGTCTAGCCGCTGTAATCCCAATGTGAGGACTCGTAGTATCTAGGACCATTGTGTAATGGACCGTGTGTAGAGGGATAGTCAAGATGTGGTTAGCTAGAGGAGCGTCTATACCAGGAAAATAATAGGTAGTAGTAAAAGGTATTGCGTCTGGATCAGATGTTTCGAGCAGCTCAGGTGTGATAGTGATATCAACGCCTTCTCCTGAGCCAAAGAGATCCCGTCTAAAAATGTCAGTAGTCCAAAAAGGATCTTGACCCTCAAGTACTATGAAAGGTCCAGTTGGTAATCCAGAAGACTGAACAACTATATCTCTGGAATAATTCACTCGAACAATACGTCTCTCGGAATTGGGAGGAATTTAGAAGTCCTCTCGATAATTGGTAATTCAGAACCATTCTAAAGAGTTAGTTCTTTCCACTTGTGGAGTGGCAACATCTTGGACTTCACTCTGTTGAGGAGAGCCCTCCGATGAGTTGGTAGGAAAGGGTTGAGAACCTTCCATATCTTCTAGGGGTAGGCCTTGCATTCTATTTGAATAGTGTGGAGGGTCAATTGTGATCGAGTTAGAATTTTATGAAATAAATTATATGGCCAACTTGGGTAAACAAACAACATGCGTTAATAAACTCTCGGAAGCACAACCAAGCAAACAAGACCTTCTAATTCCAAAGTCACTAGTTGGTGATGAAATCCAACGTCATGACGACGAGACAAGAAGGAGCTAGGCCGGGGTGGAAAAGTTATGTTGAAAACCTGCTTAACAAACTTACACCCTGGTGCAAGCTCCCACACACAATCATGGGTATACCCTCCAAGGAGCCAGAGTGAGTCTGGCCAATGTCGATTTCGGGTATCATGAAGAATTACCTCTTCACAGTCACCTTGTGTAAGACCCTAAGAAGATAGGCTACTAAGGTTACAACCAACAACAATGATGCCTGGGGGAACAGTCGACAGTCTGATCCACACGCAAGGGCAAGGTATTTATCTCGAAATTAGCTTGAGAGGATTCCACTCATCATTGTGGGTATACCTTCAAGTGACCCCCGTAATACGTGTAATCTCTACACCGATATCAACAAAGCAGGGTGAGTAACTCTGTCAATCTCAGTGCGACCTCAGGTTTGACCCTTGTGTTAGAAGGGCTTCCCAGGAAAAAATGCTACAAATGGAATTTGACACTCCTTATCAGAAGATACTATTGCGTGTTTTGTGCTTTGGAGAGTGTGTCTCTCTACCTATTCCAAAGCTCTAGCCTAGCTAATGTTGGTGTAAAAGATCCCTAGAAAAATTTACTATTTGAATTTTAAAGTTGCGCAATATTATTAAAGGTTGTTGTTACGCAAAAATGAGACAGAAATGAAACCGATGTTGTGTGAGACTCTGACCCAACAATGTGTAAATAGGGATGAATGATACAAAAAAAAATTGATGAATCCTATTTACAGGAGGGAAAAAGGAGTTTTCTGGAACAATGTGAACTATGATGTATGATCTTCTCTGAAATGTAATATCAAACAATCATGAACAATGCAAATTCCCTATCCATTCTCTTTCAATACTTGAATGCCCATATTTTTCGAATAAAAGGGTGCTTTTAAAAAAGAAAATGTCTTTAATTTTTTATTAGAAACCAAGAAACATGGATGGAACTAAGAAAAAGTAAGCAACTAATGAAAAAGAAATACACAACAAACACCCAAATCAATCTTTCAATGAAGATAAAAATAACAAACGGACAAGACCGGTCTCTTCAAATTCACATGGGTAACAATTTTCCAAGTAATAAGCAATTGAAAAGGACAATTAATCTCAACTTTTAATCCAATCAAAGGCTCCTGACCAAACAAGCACTCGAATTTGAGAATCGAAGATTATACCCTTGTTAAGAAAAGGTCAAGAGGTAAAAATTGAGAAAAAATGATCAAGAAGAGATTTCGATTTTTGAAAACTAATCATTCGTGAGATTTGAAGTCAATAAACATTCAATCACTATCCAAAGAAGTTCTTTCCAGACACACCAACCAATCTGGGCATCTGAAGACACAAAAGACTTAATCCAAAAAAATTTACAGGTGAGTTCGCAGTCGGACAGTGGGGTACAGTGCGAGAATCAAGGATTCTCATAGGCTAGACACAGGCAGGTTGCAAGAATGCACTGAACTGAACACTAGGGTGCAAACTTCAGTGATTCTCGCAGGCTACAGAGAGGTGGAGTGCGAGAAGGTTTGTAATCAAGCACATTTTGGAAAAATGACAGAACTTTTGAGGGAACTTCTGGATCCAGGGAGTCTGTGAGGATCTCCTCAAGACTCAGAGATTGATTGGGAAAGAAAAAGGGTAGGTCAAGAGAAAATGGCTAGGTAAAAACCACCAAAATGGGTTGTATCCCCAGTGGAGTCGCCAATTTTGATATCGGATAAATCGGTAGGTGTGGACACTAACAAATCTCCCTAGATCCACCTGGATCTAGAACAAAATAGGACAGGACATGACTCTTTCCCTAAGTTGTAGTCATTGAATCTACTAATAAGAAGGAATGAGTGACATACCTTTATATCACTTCCTTAGGTCTCTGTTGTTCCCGCTTCACTCCAGTTCTCTTGTGAAATCAGGTCCAAGACAACACAAACCAGCCAAAGTGAAGATAGCAAAGTATATTCAATGTCAACCTATGCATATGATCAAGGAGTTATGCAATAAAATAAGAGTGATTTTATGGGAAAGGGACATCTCGCTGTATTATATTAAATGAAAGTCAAATATACAACCTAATCGCCTTGATGTCGCAAGCTTTCTTTCAGTGACCCTTGGTTCCAACACACACACTTTCTCTACATTTGCATGAAGAAGATCCAATACAACTTGATAGACCAAATATAGTCTTCAAGCTTCTATCCAAACAGGGTTCTTCACACAGTTCTTTCACCAATTCTTCATTCGATCTTGCTTAACCTTTTCCATGAGAAACCTTTCAATATATAGGAGAAGGAGAGATGGTTAAATGGATGAGGATGATCCCACTAAATCTGAGAAGTCAGTAGGATGCCAACCATGCGAATGCCAACTCATTTTCTAGAAGATTCCCTTGTAGAACCTTCGCGACCTCTTCTCTTTTCCAAGCTTTGAAACATGTTCACACCCTACCTATAGAGTAGACTACGAACAGTTCTCACCCTAAGTTTGGGTTGCCTACGAAAATGAAGGATTTTCGTACCTTGTAATATAGGCAGCTTGCGAACTCATCTTAAAAATGTGTTTTTTGGAAGAAGACAACAATCACTTTTTTTAGGAAAAAATCCCTTGTGGGAGTCTAAATACATCACTTGTAGAGACATCACCAGAGTGACCAAAATCATGTGTAACACTAACCCCTATCCTGTATAGCAGATCCAACTAGACTTGCAAGTGCCCCTCTGTTTCTCATTCAAGTGATGAAAGGGACACAACAATTATTATGAAGGAATCAAGAGGAAACATGAGTGCATGTGAAGTATGCTAGGGGTCTATGTAGAGACATAGCTCATGCAGAAGAAGGCTGAGAAGAATATTTTTGGGTCACAAGAACCCATGAGTAGACAAGAAATGTCTAGATAGAAATTTGGAGGAGCCTATGAGTAAGAGAAAGAGGAAGATGCAGAGTAAAGATACAAGAATCAAATAAAGAATGTTCTATGTGGATGGTTTGAAAGATGAGAGGGCCACAAGATTGATGCTTGCTAGACAGAAACCAACACTAGAAGGGGAGGGCACTGCGGGTGGTGTTTCCATGAAGGGACTCTCTTGTGTAGAGGAAATCCAACTAGTAAGGAATATGATAATACTATGGAGGCCCTCGACAATATAGTGTTGGAAATACTGATTCACTCCCCTCTCATTATTTCCAACAATTGGTATTAGAGAAGGTTTCCTTTAGAACAATTTAACCACTGGAAGGAAAATACTGAGTAGAGATGGATGACCATGAGCACATTCCAAATGGGATTCAATGATTTGATAGAATCAATTATGCATACTGGAGTGATAGATTTAAAAATTACCTAACAACTTTGGGAGTAGACATTTGGTACTCAGTTGTAAATGGCTATGTAATCCCAAAGAATGCTCGAACTGATCCAAATGAGAAGAAGCTTATGAGTTGTAATTCAAAATCCAGACATGTTATTCTAGGAGCATTGGAACCAACCATTTCTAGAAAAGTGATGGGTTGTAGAAGTTCTAAAGAGGTATGGGACAAACTCAAGAGTATCTATGAAGGTGATCCAAAAGTTAAGCAGGTCAAGCTTCAACGACATAGAGAAGAATTTGAAAATTTGAAGATGGATGAAAAGGAATATATTGCAACCTATTTTATTAGAGTTGATGAAGTTGTTAATGCTATCATAGGATTAGGAAAAGAGCTCAATGAATCCTTGGTTGTACAAAAAGTGTTGAGATCACTTCTCTTGAAGTATGATGCTAAGGTCTCCACCATTGAAGAAACTATCAACTTGAACAAAATGACAATGGATGAATTACATGGGTCTCTTATAGCATATGAAATGAGAATAGGTACAGAAAGTGACCAGACAAACAATGAAGCATACTTTAAATCCATAAATAAGACAAAAGACAAGGATAACGACCTTGATGAAGAAATACAAAAAATTGTAAGAAGGCTCCAGAAGGGAACTGGAAGATACAAAGGTAAGTCTCCTCTCAAATGATTTAAATGTGGTAGAATAGGACATATTTCTGAAAAATGATACTATAAAAAGAGAAGTCTCAACAATAAAAAGAGCTTCTACTCCAAGGATGATGACATCTACTCATATGAGAGTGATTAAGAAGATAATGATGGAGGAGAAGTCCTCTTCATAACCCAAGAAACCTAGGATGATGTTCAAAAGAGTTCTAAAGAAGAAGAAATTATTTCTAAAGAAGATTCAGATGAAGAAACCAACCTTGATTCCTTTTGGGGATACAAAGACACCCTAGAGATTGAACAAGAAGATGAGAATCTTGAAAAGTTGAAGCATGTTGAAACTGAAAATAGTGATCTTAGAAACACAAACATAATACTAAAAGGTGAATTGATTAGTTGTGAAGAAGAGAATTACAAGATTGAAAACACCATTGATAGCTTGAAGGAACAATTAGAAGATTATGAGAAATTGAAAGAAGAATTGGATCACACAAAAGGGGAGATACTATTAACAATAGAAAAGTTGAATAAGTTCGAAAAAAACACTGAAAAATTAGATGAGATCCTTAACAGTCAAAGATATCCAAACAACAAGATAGGACTAGGATACAACAATGTTTTGAAGTCAACAAAACAAGAGAATGAATATGAAAAGGATGAAACCAACACTCTAGAGAAAGTTGAACAACAAGATAGAAGACTAGAATTCAGAAGGAATGAAACATCAAGAAGATCCTCTCCCATTAGGTATGAAAGCAATGATTATGAAGGAAACTACATAAGAATAGATCGTGAACCCAGATGGACCACACCACAAAGAAGATTACTTACTCCCAGGTATCAAAATTTCTTTCTTGGACATTGTTATACTTGTGGAAATTTTGGACACAAGGAAATCAATTGTAGAATTAATGAAAGGAATAACTACGCAAGATATATGAATGGTGCAAATAGTAGATATGGAAATGTTCGCAAACCTGTCAACATAAATTATAATCTATTTGACCCATTAATGGATCAAAATATTGTATGTTACAAGTGCAATAATCTTGGTCACAAAGCACGAGATTGCAAAGAGATGAAGGAAGATAATCCTATGCCAAATGTCCCTATACCAACTACAACATGGAAAAGGAAAGAAATTCCACACAATGAAAACTTATGAATAGTATTAGTCACTAACGAATGAAAAGAAGAATATGAATGGTTCATCGACAGTGGGTGCTCATCTCATATGACCGGAGATCAAAGAAAATTTGTCATCTTGAAGAAAAAGGGTGGAAATGTTTCATTTGGAGTTGACTCATCTACCAAAATACTTGGAAAAGGAACTGTAAATCTTGGAAGTAAAAATGTAAAAGCAGGAAAAGCCCTATTGGTTTCATATTTGGAGCATGATCTCCTTAGTTTCAGCAAAATATGTGATCAAGGATACACTCTTACGTTTGACTCCCGAAAATGTAAAATCAAAGAAAAGAAATCAACAAGATTGGTTTCAAATACAACAAGAAGACCAAACAACATATACATCATACACATGAAGAAGAGAGATAAGACAAAATCCACACAAAAGGATTCCAAGGAAGAAAAATTCCCAAAGACCAAAAATAAGGATGAAGTATTACTGAGTGCCACATACCACCGAAAATGGCATGACTTATACTATCCATCCATGGGTGTTGTATCTATATGTGTAATTTTCTTCATGTATATCTACTTCCATCAACTCTGGGGTCCAAAATCCAATGAATAGGGTTGACATAAATGACTACAACCAATGACTAGGGTTGACATCAATGACAACAACCAATCTTCCAACATGTGATTATGGAGGTTTTTCAACCAATGGTTTTGGTGAAGGAGAGTGGCCTTCATGTCTAAGTTTGACTTAGAGTCTGAGGAATCCCCTCGTGGTATTATGGCCTGGCATGAGGGTAGCCATATTATAGAAGAGGAAAATTCATTTGAGCCTATGGTTGGATGGAAGCATACTCACCCACAATCAGTTGAGTTGGATGCAATTATAAAACACATAAGTGTTCATTATGCTCTGTGTATTGAATATAATGAATGGATTGCGATTGTATTGGAATTGATGAATGTGTGTATTCATGTTTAATGGTATTAATACATATTGCAATTGGAATTCTTTGTGATTGTGAAATTATGGAACTGAATGAATTGTGTAAGAATTGCACATCTGAGTGTATGAATCTATATTTTTTTATGAAGGTTAAGAACCCTCCATGATTGGTATTGTTAGGGAGTATTAATTTAGAAATTCAAAACAATTAGTTTTGTTGATTGAGTCTTTTGGTCATGTATTGGCTTCTCAAAAACCATTTGTGAAGGTCCTAGGATCAGTGTCCCATGACAAATTTTTTAGTTCATTCACTTATTAATCAAGTTTTGTTTTGATTGAGTCATGTATAGGGAGTTAGAGTTTCATTCCAAGTCATAGTTAAAGTGGTTTGTCTTATCCTCAGTTTGTTATATGGTCCTTTGTCATCATTTGAGAGGGTGAGTTTTAAAATCATTACACTATGTATTAATAAGGTCATGGGACCAGGTTTTCATGTGTACTAACCATTTTATTGCTTTCCCAATACAATTTGTACCTCTTCAAAACGTGTAACCAATCAGTTCAAATGCGCTGCAAAATCTCCTAGCTTTTCGTAGCGACTAAGGTATCATGTCAAATAACTTTAAAGATCTTCATAACGGTTAGGAAATCAAGAGAATGAGGTCATGAAAGTTAGTACAGTCCTTGTAAATCAGGTTTTATATTCATTTGGAGTTTCGTCTTTTAAATCATCAAATTTTTAATTTGTTGTGAAACAGTGACTGTCGATGCAAATTTTTTTACATTTGATGCGAAACTGCATTCGTTGTGAAATTGCATGTCTACTATGAATTATTTGGATTGATTCAACCTACTACTAATTTATAAAATCCTTCCTGATCATTGGACACCCTTGAAGCTTCATTTGCTACTGCAGATTCCTGAGGTGTTAAAACCCTAAATCTCCTATTAGAATTGTGTCATCTTTATTTCTTGTGAAATTTGTGTTAGTTTGCTATGAAATCCCTGCTTATAAATACCTCTAGCTCTATCTTTCAAAAAAACCATAACAAACCAGGATTCCTTTCATATTTTTTAAGTCTTAATACCCCTGCACCCACCATAATCTCAACATTCTTCACCAATATCTATGGATCAAACAAAGCAAAATAAGAAAGTACACAAGGGTGGTGACATAGTGAGGTTCGAACCCCAGGGTCTATAATTGTTATACTCAAATCCTATTTTCAGAGAATCTTTCCAAGTAGTAGGATGTCTCACATTCTGTGAAAAGCTACAGGGAGGACACATGGAGGTGGTTAAACATTTTTCCCTAAATTTTGATGGGGCCAAAATGAAGGTTGGATCATTGGGAATTTATGTCAAAGAGCAGACAATTTCCTCAGTAATAGAGATTCCCCTGCAAGGTGAGAGGTGGTTCAATGGGACACCTCTGGATTCCTCCTATTGTAATTATTATTTCAAGTCATAATTCCATAATGAGAGCCTAACAGAAGGAGTACCAAGGAGCTATATGTTAGAACGTCATGACCAACTGCTATGAGTAATCCAATGATACTTCACTTGTGAGGGGAGATTCAACAAGGTCTACATGTACCATATCAGACTTCTCATGCACTTGATAGGTAAGAAATATCTAAATCTCCCATATTACTTTTGTAGAAGCCTGGGGAAAATGACTGATAAAGTACAATCCAAATCTAAACAAGTTGAGCCTAGTTTGTTCCATTTCAGTCTCATTAAACCGTTAATGCTTGTGGAGCTTAAAAAGAAAAATAGGGAATGGAGTATTTTTTTTTCTACATCCGGATTTTGTGCAGAAACCACTAGTTCCTCGCCATCCAAGGGAAGTACACCTTCCACAAGTACTAAAGTAGATTCTAGTAGTTTGAAAAGGAAAAAGGGAGATGACAAAGAACAACCTATTGTGATTGAAACCCCTGACACTGCAACCAAGACCTCTATTAGTAAATGATCTAAGAAAAAGGGCAAAAATCCATTTTAGGGTGTTGATATAGTTGTAAACATTGAGGAAACCCTTGACAGTAAGAGGAGCAAGCTGAAAGGAAAAAAACTCCTTTTCAATCCTGAAATAGCAAAAGTGGAACAAACCAGGAAACCATTCACCAACTTTGCAACAAAGAAGCTAATTCATGCAGATGAAATTATTGTAGATGAAATTCCTGGAAATGAAATTCCTGTAGATGAGACATTTCCTTATCATGAAATTGAGGATGTTGTAGAAGACAAACCTCCACCAGGAAAAAAAGTGATGTTTGGTCCAGAAGTACTTGACAAAGAAAAACTTGGCGGACCTGTAACCAGATCATCAGGAAGGAGGCAGATCCATGTTGAAGATACCAGACTAGAGATGCTTGTTCAATGTGCTACTGAAGAAGTGTTTGATATTCAATATCCTTCAGAAAAATAATACATGAAATTTAAAATACTAAAGAGACAGTTGAAGGAAGCTCATGATGGCATTGTAGAAATGAGGGAAGAAAACATGCAAATGAAAGAGAAGATAGTAGAACACTTGGACATGTATGAAGGAGCATTGGAGAATAGAAAAAGGATTTTCAAGAGATATTTACCCTTACATAAACTAATGAAAAATATATACAGGAATAATAAGACATTGAAGACAAAAGAAAAGACTAAATAAGGAACAAATTGCAAAAGAAAATGTGGACTTGCTGGCCCAAGTTGCAGTGGAATTGTTTGGTAACGCTCAGGATAAATCATGTTTTTGTTTTGTGAGGTCATATAAATTTTTTGATCAAGATTGGAGTAGTTTTCAACAACACCAAGTGAAAAAAGAGATTTCACAACAAATTTTGTTGTGAACTTCTTAAGAAAAGATTGCGTGACAAATTTCCTGGTTGCTGCAAAATCACCAGTCAATGCATGAAGAAGCATTTTCAGCTACAAGATATGATGAGTCTGTTAGGTCAGTATCAATATCGAATAATGAATTATTTTTCCACTTGAATATGTAACATAAATTCATTAGGGTTTTATAAGTTTGTCAAGAAATCAAACCCTAAATTGTAAGAGCTCATGGAAAATTAGTTAATAGTCTATTAAGGAAGTAGTTTAATCAATTGTAACTTCTTTTTGGGTATTAAACCCTAACTATTTCAACTTCATTTAGAAGGAAATGTAATTTTATATATTATGATGAAGAATATTTTAAAAGGGTTCAAGAGTTGAGTAAGAAAGACTGTTGGCATTGTAATATTTTATGGATATCAATGAAAGGTTTGCAGACAAGTATTTGAGCTATTTACTCATAGATTCATGTTTTCTACTGTTGTAGTCTGTATTCCTAGTGTATGTTCTTCTTTCTTTGTTATAATTAAATGTACTCTTCTTTGTTTGAATAAGAAATTGTTGATGTAGAAATCATTTTAGTATGTTCTGTATTTATCTTGATGAAAATATTCTTTTTTTTTTACTGATAAGTTAATGAAAAATTCATATAAGCTTGATGCTTTGTGTGGTTTTGAGCATTCCCTTTTTTCATCCATACATATTTTAATATTATGAGTCTAGAAATAGTTGGTTGTTTTTCCTCTGAGATTAAATGCTTTTCTATCAAGTTCTAAAAATCTAGAATTGATTTCCCCTATGAATCCATGCACTATGGATGTTTGTCTCATCCCTACCAACCATTTCATAATATTTTCATCCATATAAAATCTATCCCTTGTATTTGTTGAATAACTAATAGGAGAGAGCGAAGAAAGTAGGTTTGTGGTTACCTTTGATATTTTTTGTTGCAGCCAAGAAAATTTACAGAGTGATAACATTTTGGTGCCATTGTCGAGGAACAAAGGTGAAATTTTCCCTAGGAAAGAACGACAAAGTTTCAAGATCTGATTCCTGAGGGTAAACAAAGAATCAGACACATAAGTCGATTGTATAATTTTCCCCTGGTGATTTCATCGTCAATATCAGTTACAAAAAGGTGACCCCACTGGAAATCTTGGCTCCCAAGAAGGTTCATCCAAGAAAGAATCTAGACCCAAATCCTCCAGAAGCTTCTTTTGACCCTGAAAAAATCATTAGGAAAAGTCAGAAGAAATCATATGAAATACATACATTTTGCTTAGAAATAAATTTTTCCTTGCCAAATTATGAAGTAAAAAGTCCTGAACATATTCCTTTTGTTGTAAATTTTTGAGAAATTTATGGTCATAACTAAGTCGAAAATTTATTTAAGTAAGACAATGTTTGATATTGACAAGATTAAATATTTATTTTTTACTACTCCTGGTGTCATTTCCCCAAAACCCAGTGTCAATTCCCCAAAAGCTTCAGTTTCAAGTCAAGTTCCAACTCCAAGACAGAGTCTTATCAAAATCATGGCTTCTAGGTTTGCTCCTCTTGTTCTCCCTTCACAACTACATGACTTACCCCAAAATTATTTTGAAATAATTAAAACATATAATGAAGAAGGAGATATCACATCACATTAGCATTTAGACAGATTCAATGATTTTATTTATTTAGAGGAGGTTGAATATGAAGATGATAAAATGATATTGTTTTCACAAAGTTTCGTTGGAGAAGTCAAGAAATGAATTAAGGGACTTGTAGCAGGAAGTATTCCTGATTTTCTAGGTTTTGAAAAAACAATTCTCAGAAAATGGGAGGATAAGAAAATTCCATTACATCTCTTGACATAGTATAAAAGTTTGAGAATATATGTTTTTGAGACATTGAAAGAATTTTCCACTAGGTTCATGAAGGTGTATAATGCAATCCTAAATCAAGTTAAACCACCTCTTGGAGATACCCAATTGTACTGTGTTGATGATTTCAATAGTTATTTTGATATGTAGTTAATATAAAGGAGATATGTCACTTTAGATGATATGATGAATGATTCTATAGAGATAGAAGCTAATTTAATGACATCTGGAAAAATAAGGATTAAAGTTGAAACTCAG
>ML778032.1:1960364-1988896 GCA_009831015.1 Picea engelmannii
CAATCTCTCCTTGGTAGGGTGAATTTCCTAAGGAGGCTCATACAAAAATTTGTTGAAATTGTTAAGTACATTACCCATATGTTGAGAAAGGATAATCAGGTTAAATGGACAGCTGAAGAAAAAGTGTCATTTGATGACATAAAGAGAGCACTTACTGAAACACCATTGTTAGTTAGCCCATACTATTCTCAATATTTTATGATTTTCTCTCTTGCCTCAAAACATATTATCACGGGAGTTTTGCTGCAGAAAAATTAGCAGAATTTGGAGCAGCCTATAGCCTTTTACAAAAAATCATTGAGATATTAAAAATTGAACTATAACATCATGGAGAAGTATGCCTATGAATTGGTGAAGGAATTAAAGGAGTTTAGGGTCTATATCTTGCATTCTCATTTTATTGCTTGTGTTCCTATTAGTGCAGTCAAAGACATTTTAACTCAGCCATACCCTGAAGATAGAAGAGAGAAATGGATTGTAGTTCTACTGGAATATGATCTGGAGATAAATCCAACAAAGTTGGTCAAAGGTCAAGGACTGGAAAAATTGATGGCTTAGTCAAATTTTGATCTCCTAGGAATCAATTTCATTTCATAATTTTCAGTAGATGCATAACCAACACCTCGAGTTTCTCAAAATTTCCTTTCATCTCCATGGTATAGTGATATAATTTATATTTTGCAAAATTTAAAAGCCCCACCAGAGTTTGGAAATTGAAAGAAACAAAATTTTTGAAATTGAAAGAAACAAAATTTTGTATCATAGATGTTTTTCTGTGTTGGAAAGATCCATGAGGAGTCTTATTAAACTATCTATTAGAAGATGAAGCACAGTAGATTATGAAAGAATTTCATTAGGGTGATTGTGGAGGACATCACTACTAGAAGAATATTGTGAACAAAATTCTCAGATCAGGCTTCTATTGGCAAACAATCATTGAATATGTGTATAAAGGAGTGACAACTTGTCATGAATGTCAAAAAAAATTAAGGAAAGAGGAAGTTGTTGTCATTTCCTTTGAAGCCTATCTCATTGGAGGCAACCTTCCAGCAATGGGGTATTGATTTCATTGGTGAAATTAATCCAACGTATTTAGGTCATCATAAGTGGATATTGACCGCTACAGACTATTTTACCAGGTGGATTGAGGTTGTGCCAACTAGACAAGAAATTGATGATGTGATAATTCAATTCTTAGAAAAAAACATTTTTTCTAGTTTTGGATGTCCTAGGAGGATCATGACTAAAAATGCACCAGCTTTCAAGTCTAAGAGAATGATTAAATTCTACGAATATTATAACATATTACTCAACCATTCTACATTCTATTACCCTTAGGGTAATGGATTGGCTAAGTCATCAAACAAAATTTTAACAAGGATCATTAAGAAATTACTATATGAGAACAAAAAGGCTTGGCATAAGAAGTTGATATTTGCATTGTGGGAAGACAGAATCAGCCTTAAAAAGTCAATTGGAACCTCACCATACCAATTAGTATATGGGATGGAGGTAGTTTTCCTACTTCTTTGGGACTTCCATTCATGAAGTTGTTGCAGGATCAAGATGCAGAGCCTAGTGACATTCAAAGGAATATTAACCAACTTATTCATGTTCAACAAATGATAGAAGATGTTTATGATAATACCCATCTATTTCAGGAAAAGATGAAGAAAGTTTTTGATAAGAGAACCAAATATGTTGATTTCCATATTAATGATGAAGCACTGAAGTGGGATGATTGAAATGATGAATAAGGAAAAAATGGGAATTCTGATAATCTCTGGAAGGGACCCTATAAGATCGTTTCTTATCATGGAAACAATGCCTGCATTTTAGAGGAGTTGGATGGAGAGATTCTCGCTGGAGGACTAATAAATGGGAGGTTCTTAAAAAACTATCTAACCTAAAAGCAACCTGATCTAGTCATTTCATTGTAGATATATATATTTTTTTTTTCAAATTTTGCAGGCATGGATGACACTCTGAAGACATTGAATCCAGAGGTGAAGGCCCTAATATTCAAAAGGGTGACTATGAATTTGATCTCAGTTCATTTTGTATGTAAATAAGTATGAACATTTCAATTTTGTGTGAGTCTTTATGTAGTTTTCAGTCTTGTAATAAGCCCACTGAATAAGGCATTGGTTTGTTGGTTCTTTGCTACCTCACATGGATGATAGCATCCCCATTGGAGCCTATGTTAGGGAGTATTAATTTACAAAGACAAAACAATTGGTTTTGTTGATTGAGTCTTGTTGTCATGTATTGGCTTCTCAAAAACCATGTGTCAAGGTCCTAGGGTTAGTGTCCCATGACAAATGTTTTTGTTCATTCACTTATGAGTCAATTTTGATTTTGATTGAGTCATTTCTAGGGAGTTAGATTTTCATTCCAAGTCATAGTTAAAGTGGTCAGTCTTATACCGAGGTCAAGCCAGTTTGTTATATGGTCCTTTGTCATCATTTGAGAGGGTGATTTTTAAAATCATTACACTATGTATTAATAAGTTCATGAGAGTAGGTTTTCATGTGTACTAAAGGTTTTATTTCTTTCCTAATACAATTTGTGCCTCTTCAAAATGTGTAACCAAACAGTTCAAATGTGCTGCCAAATCTCCTATCTTTTCGCAACAACTAAGCTATCATGTCAAATCATTTTATATATCTCCATAATGGTAGGGAAATCATGGGAATAAGTTCATGAAAGTTAGTATAGTCCTTGTAAATCAGGTTTTATCGTCATGTCGAGTTTCCTCTTTTAAATCATCAAATTTCTAATTTATTGTGAAACTGTGACTGTCACTGCAAAATTTCCTACATTCGTTGTTGTTGAAATATTGTAAATGCGAAGAATATTATAATTATAATTGAGTTATTTTTAAATATATCAAATCCCCTTTTGTTGATTTATCATGTTGGGCTTTGTATAAGACCAAATCCCCTTTTGTGGATTGGCCAAACCATGGTTATATGGTATTGATTGTAAATTTGACCCCTAGGGATAATTAAAGTGGTTTTAACCACTGGTTGGAGAAGATGGCCCTGCTTGATGAAAGGACATAACTCTAGTGTCTCCATGTTACAGGAGAACCCCCTGCGGATAAGTGGATTTCCTCTTGGATACTAGACCCCTATAACCAAGACAGAAAGGTGCAAATGTTGAACACTGACATTCCTTCTAATGAAGCTAAACTAGTCAAGGAATACGAAGAAAGTAATATAAATACCTTTAATAACATTTGTCCTTGGTCGATCCAGGATGATCTTGATCTCCAAGTATTTCAGAAGGTCCTGCAATCAAAGGAACAACAACGACAAAACATACTTCCTATTCCTACCATGATTAGCTTCGAAAAAGATATATCAAAAAGAACAAATTCATGAAACATACACAAATTTGAAGGAAACAGGCCAAGCACACACACACACACACACACACACATATATATATATATATTAATGAAAACAAAGAAAAGTGATTACAACCATAGATGTAGATGTAGCAGCTTCACCAAGATCTCTTTGTCCAGACCCTTGCTCAAAATTTCCACGATCAAAATGACAGTAACTTTCACTAATAAATCTCCCTTATGAGATCATAAGTTTGATGCCTCTAAAACTCCATGTGTATTTCACCATGAGAAGGCCTCCTTATATAATCTTGGAGAGGCCCAACCACCTTAGATATTCTTGGGATAGGTTGAGGATCCTTCTCCATGAGTTGTGTATCCTCCCTAAGATTAGCCTCAACCTCAGATTCGAATCCAACCAACTCTAGAGATGAGGGGGATTTTTCCCTGATTTTCCTTAACATCCCAATATTTCCTCAAACAACCCAACGCTCCCTCAGAATGGGGCACAGAGTGTTGCAATTCTACCCCAAAGAATGGTAGGGAGCGTTGACACTCCCTGACAGTGGGTAGGGGAGCACTGCCCAAAATTTCCTTAAAAAAGCCCAGTGCTCCTCCATAAGGGTGCACAGAGTGCTGGAATGATCCCCCAAAGAAGGGTAGGGAGCACTGGAACTCCCTGACAGTGGGTAGGTGATCATTGGCCTTCAAAAATGACTTTTGAGTGGTTCTTTCCATGGAAAAATCTTTGTACTCTTCATCAGATGATTTCTGCTTCTCAAACCAGTCTTTGAGGGTGTCTCAAGTGTCCTTGTGATGTCGTTAGAGACATGACATAAGCGAGATGGCAGTATGATGTTTGCGACACTTGCGACCAAGATGTGACACTTGTAACACTGGTAATGACGAAAATAGGTCATCATTGGAGTGAGTAATTTTGATGTGTAACAGATTTCCCCCCAAAGTGAAAAGTTAGAAGACAGAAACTGATAATTGAAGTACTTTGTAGAATTTTTTGAGCAAGGGTATGGACACAGAGAACCTGGTAGAAGCTGCACACAACCATCAAATAGATATTATGACATGTTTCAAACCCAAGGCAGGCATACCTATGCTTAGGTGATAAATACTTTCAAGGTATGGATGCCATAAAATACACTATGGATCCATAATTGTATTAATAAAACGGTATAGCCATTCAATATACAATGTATATCTATACTTCCATGATATGAACTGATCGTAGCCACGAAAAATACACAGTGGATCTACGGGACAACAAGACATAGCCACAGATAAATACAAAGTTGATCTGTGTGACAGTATATGTGTCAATGTTCAAAAGAAACTTCGTCGCAACCTGGGAAAAGTATATACCAGAGTGATCACTCAACCTAGGGTCTTCTTAACGATCCCGATGTGGTACGAATCTAAACATGTGAATAGATGTCCTGATGTCGAACATGGCAGAGACCACTTGATTACCAGTCAATGAGGTAAACCATTAACAAGTTTGAGGGAAATCACCATTGATGTCAATGATTCCCAAGGTACCCTAGTACCTTCCAGCAAATGTGAATAGATGAGTTGAAGTCAAACATCCATGGAATCACCCGATCAGGGGTCAATGGTGTAAACCCATTGTCAGAATCAAGGAGGCCTGCCATTGAGGCATGCAGGTCCCAAGGTACTAACTGGTTTCTAAGTCTAGTTCCCAGATAATGTGCTGAAGTCGATAGGAACAAACTCGTCGAAGGAGGGCCTTGATGTATCCCCCATCAACGACACAAAACATACACAAAGATGTAAATTGGTAGATCAAATGAACATGGATTGACATGGGTATTGAAACAATATATTTGTGATGGCTGACTCTCGAGGGAGATACTTCCTTTGAAGACTGAGGCACAACAATAGAAACATGACATGGACCAAAACATAATGATGCAGTGGATATTGTGACTTTCGTCAGGTGACCAAAAGGAGTAAATAAACTCAGAGGATTGGTTCAGTGCATAGGTTCAATGTATTAAAATGTATGCAAAGACAAAGTGTCATGTTCAAGGGCAACCGTAAGAGTGACTGGTGATGTTTTCAAAAACTACTTGGCTTGCTTCCTTTAAATTTCACCCCCATCCAGATAGACGAGTACCTCTTTTTTATTTAAAGAGCTCGAGGAGGATAACACATGCTCGATATAACTCACCTTCGGTAAGTCCCTCTTCCTTTGTTTAACGAACTGGAAGAATTAAGGGTTCGGTCCCATATGGGCCCTTCAATGTATGACTTTTTTAACGAGTCTAGAGAAGGTAAAATCGGTGATTTTTCATGTTTAGAGAGTCTGAAAAGAACTTAAAGATGACTCCAGGGTTGTCCTTTTTTGTAATTTTAGTCTCACAAGGTCGAAAAAGAGATAAATTATCACTCGAAAGGCACCCTTTCAAACCTTTTAACGAGTGGGAAAGGAAGCAAGATCACTCGGCAATATTTTCATGTTTAGAGAGTCTGAAAAGAGCTAAAAGGAGATTCTAGGGGGTTCCTTTATCGTGTATCCATGTGAGTCTGAAAAAATAATAAAAGTCTACTTGGTTACATTCTCGTGTATTTTCAAGCACGATAAAGAACAAAGACTAATCTTGGTATTGGTTTCATTTTTAAACAAGCTTGAAAAAAAATTAAACTATGCTTGTAAATTCCCAACGTAATTTCCAAAGGTTGGGATACCCATGGATGGTTGGTACTCTTCCCCCAGCTTGAAAATCTAGTGGCATAACTCCAGAATGATAATCAAAGGCTGGAGACATGCTCCCCAATCTTGAATTCATTCACCGACTTTGAGGTTGTCACCAATTTCTCTAGTAGATGGAGAAAAAGGATAAGGGTGGATGAAATGAAGGTTCAAATATGAGACCTAACAAAAGACTTGACTTAACATCTACAAGATCTGGTGAAAGACTCAACTTGTGAGGAGAGATGACTGTTTCAATTTTTAACGAGCTTGACATAGGAAAAGAACTATGCTCAAGGCTCTGGGTTCATTCCCCATATTTTTGTTTCATTTTTTAACGAGCTTGCCATAGAGAGGAAAAACTATGCTCAAGGCCTCTGTTTCATCTTTTAATGAGATTTCCACAGAGAAGCGAAAACTGTTCTCATGACTTCTATTTCATTTTTTAATGAGCTTTCCATAGAGAAGATAAAATATGCTCGTGGAATCTTCTTGATCATGGATTTCAAGAGGATAATGCTTTGGAAGGACACCACGTCAAGGGACAAAACTTGGTCATGGATTCCAAGAGATATTCACTGGATGGAAGAATAATGATCTGGAAGGAACACATGTTGAGGGTCTCATTAGGGGTAAGGAGATGAGGCTCCAATATCCCTACTAAAGAGATCACCATGTCAACTACCGGATCTAAGTCACCGGAAGTTGAAGTCATGGGAGACAACACCACATAATTGACCTATGGCAGGGGTGATACCGACTGCATATAAGAATTGTGTAGGGAGTTCATTGGGTTGATGGTCAAGTCATGGCCAACAAACTAAAGTTGATCAATAGTCACCATTATTCCATCGTGCGAGAAATATATCACACGAAAAAGAGTGGACACAACAGCTTTCATGGCATAGACATAATATTTCCCAAGGAGTAAATTGAAATCCAAGGGGTCCTAGACTACCATAGATGGCCTCATGACTTGGAGGGGGTTTCACAGGAGAGGGAGGAATTCCCCCCAGCATGGTATATTCTGTATCAAAACGAAAAACATGGGAAGAATCAGGTTTACTCTCTAGTGGGAGAGTAGGATCGATTGATAACGACAACAAATCGACCACTTGGGTTTTATTCTCCAAGAGGAAAATGGGGTCGACAGGTGGAAATAGATAGACCGCTTGGGTTTCACTCTCTAATGGGAGAGTGGGATCGACTAAATATGGGATCGGATAAACCACTTTGTCAACTGGTTCAACTAAGGATGTGACTAGATTGACGACATGATCAACCGAACTGACCAATGAAGGGACTGGAGAAACCATTTTGGCACTTGTCAGAGGAGGAGTGGGATTGACCACATTGGCACTCTTCAGATGAAGGGTGGGAATGACCAATGATGGGACTAGATCAGTCACTTGGGTTTCACTTTTCATATGAAAAGTCAGGTTGATCGATGATGGGACTGGATCAACTACTTTGGTTAGTGGTTCAACCGAGGATGAAACTAGATTGACCACCTGATCAAACGAATTGATCGGGGATGGAACCAGATTGACCATTTCATCAACTAATGATGGGTTGGGGGAAATATTACGATAACCAGTTAGAAGTTGAATCTTTTCCAAAAGAGAAGAAGCCTCGTCCATATGAGGACAAAGGTCAGAATAATGATCACCTTCGCATTACATACAAGAAAATTTGACATTTGTCTTCTTCTTACCAACCTCAACGTCATTAGTTGATGGGATGTCACTAGCATGTATAGCAGAGGTCGATGACATGGAGGACCACATTTCTAAGACCTTGGGAAGACCAAGGAAATCCCTCGGAAAGTGGTCACCCTTACAAAGACTGCAAGGGAATTTGGGTTTCAGATTCTTCATTTTAATCTTTTCGATCTCATCAAAACTCCCAGTACAATTAAAAGTAGTTGGTTACTTGGATCCAACATCTTATATGGTTGGAGGCTTGTTCCTTTTTGGGTTCTTCTTCTACTTCTCTTTCCGTTTCTTCTTCTTCTTATCAACCTAACTACTTGCTTTAGATCTTTCACTAGGTGAAGAAGGAGAAAGGGAAGGAGACTTAATGGGTGAAGAAGGTGAAAAGTCGACATGAGGTTTATGTGTGGGTGGTGTACTTACATATGAAGCATTAGGTGCAGCTGAAGCACTAGGAAGATTTGAGATCACCAGAGTGGGGAACAACCAAACCAGTAATCCGATGGTGAGTTCTGAAAGACTCTTTGTGGCAATGTACGAAGGACTAATGTTTCCAAAAGAAGAAAAGGTGTAAGGTTCCCCAAGACAAGGGGTTCCTCCATTGGTACTCCCAGGATTTGACCCCATTAACACTGACTCGACCTAAGGTCCACTAAGTAAAACAAACAACACATGCTATGAATCTAAGAAGCAAACAACCAAACAAAACTTCCCACAATGAAACCACTAGTTGGTGATGAAATCCAATGTCGCAAGATCAAAATAAGAAGAGGTGGGGATAGAGTGGGTGGATAAGTTACATTGACAACCTGCTTAATGGACTTACGCCTTGGTGCAAGCTTCCACGCAATAAATGTGAATTTACCCTCCAAGGAGCTCGAGTGGGTTTGACCAACGTCTGTTCTAGTTACAGTGAGACTTCCCTTCACAGTCACCTCATGTAAGAACCTAAATATTATGGATACTAAGGACACAAACTTGCAGTCAACCCCTAGGCGGGTACAATCGACAGTCCATTCCGAACGTATGGGCAGGATAACAATTTTGAAATCCTTCAATAGAACTGAGGATAAGTGGACCGGTAGAACTCCAGAGGGCCCCGGACATATTCAGAGTTCACGAAGCACTGAGACCAAATGAAGACAGTTCAACCTCAAGAAGAACCCCCAATATGCAATCTAACTACTACGAATGGTTGAACCACAGAGGGATAATCTTCGTAACTCTCCTGAATGCGACCTTGTGCATAACCCCTGTGTGAGAGGGGGATCCCAGTAAGCTGATGGGAAAATTGGATTTTCTCTCCCTATCACAAGATGCTAACGATTTTTGATATCTTTGGAAAGTTATCCTTTCAACCTATTCCAAATACCTACACCTTAAGCTAATGTAGGTTTGCTAACAGAAAATATAAAAATTCTGATACATTTTTAGTTTAGTGCTTGATTTTAAGGTTGGTGTTTACTCAGAGGTGTATGAGAGTGAAAACTAATGATATTATGACTCAATTCCCAAAACATGCATAAGAAATGATAAGCAGTCTTTTCTTTCAATGAATGTCTATTTAAGGGAAGGAAAATGGATTTTCCTTTCACTGTCAAACACTAATATGCAATGACCTCATGCAATTGTTCTCAATCAAGAATCTGATACAATGCTAAAATGTTCAGAAATTGGTTTCAATATCCAAAAACCAAACATGAAAAAATATCCTTTTCTTTATATGTGACTAATAACGAGTTTGATGTAAAGCTTCCTATGTTAATCAAACTTCAATATCTGTGAGATTTAAGAAGTTGGAAGAAAACTTCACATAAACAAAAACACACCCTCATTGTGATCAAACAAGAAACAAAAATAAAACCAAATCCAGACACAAGGAAATTCTTGGACAAAATACCTCAAAGATCAAAATGAAATAGTGAATGGATCTTTGATTTTCCTTTCAACAACTTTCAGTTAATCAGATAAGTGAGAAATAAGTAGATCGACTCCAAATATTAGGGGAGAAGAGTGACTCAAAGAAAGGAAAATATATGTCAAAAATCCAAACAAAACATCATCAATCCTTAGAAATAAAAAAATTTGGAGGCTAAACAAGGACACACTAATATAACATTAACCCTGAGCAGATGAATCAGCAAAAAGAAGACTGAGAAATCAAATCCCAAGAATATTTTTGCAGAAAAAAGACCAATGCTCTGGTGTCAAGGGAACCATAGCATCGCAACACTCTGTGGGAGGATGAAAGGGAGTGCTAGCTCTCTGGTAGTAGAGGCAAGGGAGCATTGGCCTCTCAAATCTCAAAATATTGCCCAGAAATAAAAAAAAATAAAAAAATAAAAAACTCAGGAAAATGCAGAAATTGAGTGTGTAAGATGAAACCAAGAGCCAACAACACATATAAGAATCATAGACACAACATGCATAATATCTAAATGTGATCAAAGGTAAAAAACAAGACCAAGCAAGGGAACCAAAACTGAACGCTTCATCCCCAATGGAGTCACCAATTTATTTTACAGGAGAATCCCCCTGCGAACAAGTGGATTTCCTCTTGGATACTAGACCCTTATAAACAAGACAAAATGGTGGAAATGTTGAACACTGACATTCCTTATAATGAAGATAAACTATTCAAGGATTAAGAAGAAAGGAATATAAATACCTTTAATAACGTTTGTCCTTGCTCGATACAGGATGATCTTGATGTCCAAGTCTTTCATAAGGTCTTGCAATCGAAGGAACAACATCGACAAAACATACTTCCTATTCCTACCATGATTAGCTTCGAAATAGATCTATAAAAAAGAACGAATTCATGAAACATACACAAATTTGAAGGAAACATGCCAAGCACATATATATATTAATGAAAACAAAGAAAAGTTCTTACAACCATAGATGTAGATGCAACAACTTCACCAAGATCTCTTTGTCCAAACCCTTTCTCAAAATTTCCACGATCATAATGACTGTAACTTTCACTGATAAATCTCCCTTATGAGATCATAAGTGTGATGCCTCTAAAAATCCATGTGTATTTCACCATGAGAAGGCCTCCTTATATAATCTTGGAGAGGCCTAACCACCTTAGAGATTCTTGGGATAGGTTGAGGATGCTTCTCTATCAATTGTGGATCTTCCCTAAGATCTAGCCTTGACCTCAGATTCAAATCCAACCAACTCCAGAGATGAGGGGGAGTTTTCCCTGATTTTCCTCAACAGCCCAAGATTTCCTCAAACAGCCCAAGGCTCCCTCAGAATGGGGCATAGAGTGTTGCAACACTCCCCCAAAGAAGGGTAGGGAGCATTGGCACTCCCTGACAATGGGTAGGGGAGTGCTGCCCAAAAATTCCTTAAAAAATCCTAGCGCTTCTCCAGAAGGGTGCACAGAGTGGTGGAACGCTCCACCAAAGAAGGGTAGGGATAACTGGCAGTCCCTGACAGTGGGTAGGGGAGCATTGGCCTTCAAAAAATACTTTTGAGTGGTTCTTTCCATGGAAAAAGATTTGTACTCTTCATCAGATGATTTCTCCTTCTCAAACCAGTCTTTGAGGGTGTCTCAAGTGTCCTTGTGATTTCGTTAGAGACATGAAATAATAGATATGGAAGTATGATGTTTGCGACACTTGAATCCAAGATGCGACACTTGTAAAATTGGTAATTATGACAATAGATAATCATTGGAGTAAGTAATTTTGATGTGTAACACTCCCAACCAATATAAATAAGTGAGGATGGTGCCTCACTTACTCACTCACTCACTCAGTCACTCAACAAGTGTGCATCTTTTGTAGTACCTTCAGTTGCAACAAGAAAGAGAGAGAGGCACATTACTCAGTCTTGGATATTCTTGGTGGTTTCTTCTTTTATCTTGGCATTATATTGGCAATCTATATTAAGGAAGTTTTTTCTCTATTTTATCCCCCATAAGGGTTTCCTAGGATAAAATGTTGTGTACCTTTTGATTGTGTTTCTCTTAGTGATCCTTCTTATGTTATTATTGTCTAGTAAATTGAAAAGAATTTAATATAATCTCTAAATTTAACATGGTTTCAGAGATAAACTGAGTAGAGCACCTTAATCCGGGTAACCAAAAACATCACTATTGTTGTACAAGAAAAATAGGGATTTTTATTAGAAGGGAATTTCTGACTAAAAACCATCTAGGGATGTGTACCCTAGCCTAGAGAATTCATTGGATCTTGAGCACACCTTTTCAGTGGCTAGAGCCTCCGGAAAGTGAAACCCTAGTTTTCACTGGTACCAGAAAACCAGAAAACCAAGAAACCAGAACCAATACTAGAAGTACCAGTCTAGATTTGTGCAGGTCCATTTTCAAGGGGTGAAATGAAGTTTTTTAAATCTGACAACTCTAGCCTACTCACCTCAGCCTAGCGCATCTCCTGGTAAGTTCAGAATTAATTTCTGAGCACTTTCATTTTTTGTTCATTTTCCCAGTTCTAAGTCAAGATGTCTGCAAGCACCAAGATTTTTGACAAGTTATAAGGTGTGGAAAATTTTAGTTCCTAGAAATATAGGATTGCACTCATTCTTGAAGAGAATTACCTTGCAAAATTCATACAGGAAAATGTACATGAACCCAAAGAATCTACAACCAAAGAAAAGTACCAGAAGGATATGGTTAGGGCCAAAAGAATCATTGTAGACTCTATTAAATACCACTTGATCCCTCAAGTGTCTTTTAAGAATAATCCAAAAGAAATGTTTGATTCCCTAACTAGAATGTGTGAAAGAAGGAATATCAATCAAAATATGAATCTAAGAACCCATCTCAAGAATACAAAGATGTAGAAAGGAGAAAACATTCATGACTATTTCTCTAGGGTTTCTCAATTCAAGGAACAAATATAAGAAATTGGAGTCAACCTAGAAGAATATGAACTCATAATGACAACTCTTAATGGTCTCACGTGACCTTGGGATGCCTTCACCCAAACTATATGTGCAAGAAAGGAAAAAACTCCAATTTGATAGTCTTTGTGAAGAATGTGTTCAAGAAGAAGCAAGCGTAGCCAACCAAGAAGAAGTACTATTAAGGGATGAATATCAAGCCCAAGATTCTCATGATAAAGGAGGAAATAAAAGTTTTCACTTAAAAAAGGAGACTCTCCTTCATAATGAATCTCACTCCCCAAAGAGATTCACCCACTTCTATAAAGAATCTCACCCTCCAAGGAGATTTGATGCAGGAGCATCTCTCCACGTCAGCCAGCCAGCTAGCTAGCCACGTCAGCGCTTTCAAATCGCGTGCTGAAGAGAGGTGCATCCCTTGTTTTCAAATTGAATTTGAATGAATGTAATTAAATGTTTTAGGCTGTTGAGCCGAGAGGTCGTTCTTTGCACAGGCGTAGAAGTAGGTAGGCCTTAAATGTTTGTAAGGCTGAGATCTAGATCCGATCTGCGGACTAGACAACCCATTCAATGTAATTGAATAGGGTATGTGAGATTGGAGGGAAGCGCTCTAAGAGCCCCCACATGTAAAAGATCTTTGGATCTCATTTTGGTAAGAAGGGAGGAGAAGAAAGGATAGAGATTTGAGGAGAGAAGAAGAGAAGGAGCCAAGACCTTGTTACAGGCCACGCTCAGGAACACCTTGTAAAAACAGGCATTTGTCATTTAATACAAACAACATTTTTTCCTACATATTTCCTGTGTTGAATGAATGTCTGTGTGTGTTCTATTTATGCTGTGAATGTATGCTATGTTTGGGAATTTGTAGGAGTTTCTTTGATTTTCAGGCTTGAGAGGTTCTTTGTGGTTTCATGCAGGGAGGGCGTGACAGAGTACTGCAGTCTCTGAATACCAGTGCACAGAAGCACTTCTGAACTCTGCGGATTCAGATGAAGATGTGCCAGGCATGCATAGAAGCTGAAATAATCAACTCGGGAAAGACCTTTGAGGTTGCTGAACACCTCAGGAGGAAAGGCCATAGAGGAGAACACAATTGCAGACATAAACTCTTATGAGTTATGTAAAACTCTGCCAGGTGGGGCATTGAGCAGGTGCAAGGAGTGAATAGAAGATAGAAACTCTTGTGAGTTCTGTACAACTCTGCCAGGAGGGCATTGAGACAGTGTGCAGGTAGGCACAAGAAGAAAGAACTCTTTGAGTTGAGAGATTGAAGAAGAGTCCACTGAAGGATCTTCGCAGGGTTGTTGAACACCCTGAGCACTCAGCAAGAGGTTTCTTGAGTGAAGGATAGCCAGGAGGGCATCCAAGTTCTCCATCTGAAGGAGGAGGAAGAAGGATAAAATCCCTTAGAGGCCTGAGTATCTGAGAAGCTCAGGACGGATAGCACTTGTGTGTGCAAAGACTCTGCAGAAGCGCAGAGGTCACAAATCTTCAAGGATTGAAGAAGAGCTCGGGGAAAGTAGCATTTTTATACACACAGGCGAGGACTCAAGTCGAAGAGCTTGCGGATAAAAGAAGACAAAGGTCGAATCCTTTGAGAATTTAGAAATTCTTCTAAGTCTGGGAAGAAAAGTGCGAATCTTGGGAGGAGAAACAACTGTCGTCAGATCAGGATGAGGAAGAAATATGGACTGTTGGATTCCCATGTCTAGGGAGCAGCGTAGGAGGCATGCACAGTAGGAGTAGTTGTGAGCCGTTGGATCTCACAGGGATCACCAATAACCATCTGATTGATCGGAAGCTGCATGAGGTTTAATCCTTAAAAGTGCAGAGTAGAGGAAAGAATCCCCGAAACAGGCGTGGCATATCGGGATATCGGAAATCCTGATGATGAGAGATCGGGAAACTTCACAGTGAAAATCCTAAAACAGATCTAAGCCGTCCATCCAGGAAGAGGATGCGTGTTGCGAGATCACCCACTTTGGGGATTCGGACACCGGGAAACCCAGAGGGAGGAGTTGTTTTGAATTTGCACCTGGCAGAGTCCCGAAAGGATCACAACCGTCCATTCGTTGGGACACGTGGTGGAGATCGAGGAACCCAATAGTATTTCGACTACCGGGATTTCAAGTTGACAGAGGATTTGTGTCACAAGGCGTCATAAGTCGAGAAATCACGAAGTGAATAGGGATCATCCATCATAGGAGGACACATGGCACCAATCCAAGCTTTCAGGGAAAATCCTGAAGGGAAAGTCAGGTCGACATATTGGGATTCGAAACTTCGAGAGTTCCGAGGACAAGGCGTCCATGCATTTCAGCATTTGAAAACCCAAAATTGCAAAGAAGGAGAAGGCTGGGACATCGGTACATCGTCTTTTCGAGATTTGGAGATCCGGGGATCCTGAGGACGAGAGGTCCAAAAGCATTTCGGTGTTTTGAAGACCGAAATCGTGAAAGAAGAGGAAGGCCAGGAAATTGCCATTTCAAAATTTCGCATATCGGTGTTCGGGAGTTCGAGAAGACAGGGGTTCTCGACATCGGGAAACAAAAAGTCCTGAAACTCGAAATTCATGGTCATGTGCAAAAGACTGTGGGGGTAGAAGAAGGACCTGTGGATCAATTTGACTGAGATTCTAGTGGGAACCGAAAGAGCCACTTTGGCTCAAGGAGATAAAGAACGATATTGTGAGCGGACGTCGACCCGAGGGCTGATAGAGCATCTACGTCAAGTTGGTATCAGAGCTTGATTCTTGTCTATAGATTTCAGGTAAGAGAAGTAGGAGGAAAAGGAGCACTCTGATACACCAGAGTGAGAACTCTGTTTGTAAATTACAGACAGAAGGAGTTGATGGCTAGAAAACAACGTAGATTGTTGAGAGGATGGTTGAGGCATGCTGAAAACCTCAACGGACCTGAGGAAGTGGTTCATATATGTGAACCAGAGACTGGGAGAAATCTTAGTGATGCTGAAGATGAAATGGGATCGGCTGAAGATCTCAAGAAATGCCAGGAAGGCAGAGAAGAAATTCCCAATTTCTAGGTGGGCAAAGGGTTGATATCACTACGGGATCTCACAGACTGTCATGAGGACAGCCAGGGAATTTCACATTTCCAGGTGGGTAATGGATCGAGATCGTTGCGGGATCTCATAGACTGCCAGGAGGGTAGCCGATAGTTTCGAATTTGCCAGGTGGGCAAGGGAACAGAGACGAGACTAGCTGAAAGTCTCATGGACTCGGAGGTGAGTTCAAGACAGCAAGGGTTGCTGATGAAGATGGGGTCAGTTGATCTCATAGTCTGCCAGGGAAGCAGTAGGGAAATCCCATATTGTCAGGTGGGCAGGGATAAGAAAATGAGACTATTTGAGGGTCTCATAACCTTAGAGGTGAGTTTGAATCAACAGATGAAGTTGACAGAAGAGGAGGATCTGAGGGATCTTCTAATGATTGGGGGAATTCAGATATTCAGATATTCATTTTCCACTGAGGAGGCAGAAATCTGCGCCACAGATGTTGAGGCAGCAACAACAGAAGAAGGACAGTCTGTTGAGACTGTTAGAGAAGAACTAGAACAGACTTTGGGAGTTGCCCAAGAAGAAAAGAAGAATGAGCATTTTGAGGAATGGCTCAATGCTTTCAGCCAGGGAGCTGAGGAAGCTGCAGTACTGAAGCTAGCAGCAGAAGAAGCCGAAGAGTAGGCAGGCAGATTGATCACTCCATGGGAGACGGAGCTAGAGATGCTGGAGGATTGGCTAAACAATCCAAAACTAGCAGGAGGACTGACAGAAGTTGAGCTGCCAGAGAAGGTGACTGAACAACAGGTTAGTCAAGGGGAGACTGTAGAACTGAAATTTGCAGCAAGGTGACAAGTTAAGGCCACAGAAGAAGATGAATAATATGGCATGGGAGATCATGGTGATCTGCCCAATTGCAGAAAAATTTTGCAGCCAAGGAGACTGCATGAGCAGAGCCAGCCACTGGAGCAGCTGGATGAAGAGATGGATCAGATCAGAGAGATGATGATCATGTCAACAGATACTGCCAGCGAGGAGAAGCTGAGCAGAGAAGTAGAAGAAGAAGAAGCAGCAGCAGCAGCAACAAGGAGATGGAGCGAGGAGACAACTCCAGACGATGGTTTGGGATCCAGGAGGATTTCCATTGCTGAGGGTGGAAGCTCATGAGTAGGAGCTCATGAATTTTGCAGCTGAGGAGTATGATGTAGGAGCATCTCTCCACGTCAGCGGTTTCAAATCGCGTGTTGAGGAGAGGTGCAACCCTCATTTTCAAATTGAATTTGAATGAATGTAATTAAATGTTTTAAGTTGTTGAGCCGAGAGGCCATGCTTTGCACAGGTGTAGAAGTAGGTAGGCCTTAAATGTTTGTAAGGCTGAGATCTAGATCTGATCTGCAGACTAGACAACCCATTCAATGTAATTGAATAGGGTAGGTGAGATTGGAGGGAAGCGCTCTAAGAGCCCCCGCATGTAAAAGATCTTTGGATCTCATTTTGGTAAGCAGGGAGGAGAAGAAAGGATAGAGAGTTGAGGAGAGTAGAGAAAAGGATTCGAGACCTTGTTACAGGCCGTGCTCAGGATCACCTTGTAAAAATAGGCATTTGCCATTTAATACAAACAACAATTTTTCCTGCATATTTCCTGTGTTGAATGAATGTTTGTGCGTGTTTTATTTATGCTGTGAATGTATGCTATGTTTGGGCATTTGCAGGAGTTGCTTTGATTTTCAGGCTTGAGAGGTTCTTTGTGGTTTCATGCCAGGAGGGCATGACAAAGTAATACAGTCTTTGAATACCAGTGCACATAAGCACTTCTAAACTCTGCAGATTCAAACGAAGACGTGTCAGGCAGGCACAGAAGCTGGAATCATCAACTCGGGAAAGATCTTTGAGGTTGTTGAACACCTTAGGAGGCAAGGCTGTGGAAGAGAACACAGTTGCAGACATAAACTCTTGTGAGTTCTGTAAAACTCTACGAGGTGGGCATTGAGCAAGTGTAAGGAGTGCACAGAAGGATCTTCGCAGGGTTGTTGAACACCCTGAGCACTCAACAAGAGGTTTCTTGAGTGAAGGATAGCCAGGAGAGCATCCAATTTATCCATCTCAAGGAGGAGGAAGAAGGATAAAATCCCTTAGAGGCCTGAGTATCTGAGAATCTTAGGACGAATAGCACCTGTGTGTGCAAAGACTCGGCAGGAGCGCAGAGGTCACAAATCTTCAAGGATTGAAGAAGAGCTCGGGGAAAGCAGCGTTTTTATATGCACAGGAGAGGACTCAAGTCAAAGAGCTCGTGGAGAAAAGAAGACAAAGGTCGAATCCTTTGAGAATTCGGAAATTATTCTAAGTCTGGGAAGAAAAGAGTGAAGATCGAGAGGAGAAATAGCTGCCGTCAGATCAGGCTAAGGAAGAAATATAGACTATTGGATTCCCACGTCTAGGGAGCAGCGTAGGAGTCGCGCACAGCAGGAGCAGTTGTGAGTCGTTGGATCTCACAGGGATCACCGATAGCCATCGGATTGATCGGAAGTTGCACGGGGTTTAATCCTTAAAAGTGTAGAGCAGAGGAGAGAAGCCCCGAAACAGACGTGGCATATTGGGATATCAGAAATCCTGATGATGAGAGATCGAGAAACTTCACAGTGAAAATCCCAAAACATATTTGAGTCGTCCATCCAGGAAGAGGACGCGTGTCGCGAGATCACCCACTTTGGGGATTCAGACACCGGGAAACCCAGAGGGAGGAGTTGTTTTGACTTTGCACCTAGTGGTGTCCCGAAAGGATCACAACCATCCATTCGTTGGGACATGTGGCGAAGATCAAGGAACCCGTCGGTATTTCGACTACCAGGATTTCAAGTTGAAAGAGGATTTTTGTCACAGGGGGTCATAAGTCGCAAAATCGCGAAGTGAACAGGGACCGTCCATCATAGGAGGACATGTGTCAACAATCCAGGCTTTTGGGGAAAATCCCGAAGGGAAATCCAAGTCGGCATATCGGGATTCGGAACTTCAAGAGTTCCGAGGACAAGGCATCCATGCATTTCGGCATTTGAAAACCCGAAATCGCGAAGAAGGAGAAGGTTGGGATATTGGTACATTGGCTTTTCGGGATTTGGAGATCCGGGGATCCTGAGGACGAGAGGTCCAAAAGCATTTCGGTGTTTTGAAGACTGAAATCGCGAAAGAAGAGGAAGGCCGGAAAATTCCCAGTTCGGCATTTAGCATATCGATGTTCGGGAGTTCGAGAAGACAGGGGTTCTCGACATCGGGAAACAGAAAGTCTCGAAACCCGAAACTCACGGTCATGTGCAGAAGACTGTGGGGGTAGAAGAAGGACCTGTGGATCAATTTGACTGAGATTCCAGTGGGAATCGAAAGAGCCGCTTCGGCTCAAGGAGATAAAGAACGATCCTGTGAGCGGACGTCGACCCGAGGGCCGATAGAGCGTCTACGTCAAGATTCCAGAAATATCAGAAGGGTCAAAGAAGAGAAAAAAATTCCTCCTCTTATCAATGCTATCATTATGATAGGATGGGACACATTTCTAATAATTTTCTTTCCATAAGGGAAGAATACAAGAAGAGAAATAACAAAAGACATCATGCCCATGCAGTTGAATATGATGAGCCACCCACAAAGATGATTAAAGAAAAGATTGAAGACTATGTTTTATTCTCTTCTCTCTCAGGATCTGTGAAACCTGGAGAGGATACTTGGCTCATAGATAGTGATTCTTCTAAGCACATGCAAGGTCAAAGAGATATTCTCTCTAGCCTTACAGAAGATAAGTTTCCCCATAAAGTTACACTCAGAGATGATTACCAATACCCTATCAAAGGAGTGGGAGAATCCACCTACAAACTTGATTTAGGGACTCCAATAAAAATGAAGGATGTACTATATGTACCAGGTTTTACAAAGAACTTACTTTCTATATCATCTTCAGATAATAAATGTTTCAAGGTTTCTTTCATAGATGGTGAAGTTCTTATGTGGCCTAAAGGAAAAACCATAGAACATGCAATTGTTATTGGAACATAAGAAGGTGGCTTGCATAAGTTAAAAGGTCACTCAGATGCAACCTTGACTCACTCCACTGAGAGTCCATGTGAACTTTGAAATAGAATACTAGCTCACATCAACTACAAAGGCTTACCATATGTAATCAAGGTAGTTATAGGTCTACTAGAATTCAAGGTTGATCATGAAGGTGTGTGCAAGGGATGTGCACAAGGAAAGTGTTAGGGTCCTATAATTATAGGAGATCTGATGATTCATATATCATTTGTGGGTCTCGTGATGAAGTCCGTGACTTGCTGGTCTTTCGGTTGATTCCTTTTCCCCTCCATCCATTTCACCTGATCCTTCATCCACCACTGCACCCTCACTCCCTTGTCCTTCATTTCTGCTCCCCTTCGCCATCTTCGTCCCTACATTTGCAATAAACCACCTTCAGATAAAAACATTAAGTTAGTAGTTAGATTAGACTTGTTAATAATAAATTAATTATTAATTAATTAATTAATTAATAATTAATAACTAAGTTAGTTTGGGTAAATTTAACACTTAGGTTAGTTTATTAAGTTAAAACATTAACTAAGAAATTAAACTATTAAACATATAAATTAAAAAACACAAAACATAAATATAATCAAACAAAGAACTAATAGTTAAAACATAAATTAAAAAATAAAACATTTAACAATTCTAAAAAATAAAATATTAAAATAAAACCAAAAAAAAAATGAGACGTAAATAAAACAAATGTAATTTAATAATAAAAACATATATATTAAAAATAAACATGATAAAACAAAACAATAATATAAAACATTAATTGAAAAAACAAATTAAAACGCGTAATAAAAAAAAAAATTTAATGTGATAAATAAAACAAAAGTCAAAAAACAAATAAAATAAAAACATAGAGTGCACCTTATGCACTTATCCCAAGGTAAATAAATCAACGTCCAATAATCATAACAGACCCCCCCATGCTTTTCGAGCTTTAACGGGGGGGGGGTCCAATATAAGTGGTATTGGGAGGACACTTGTCACCCCATGGTGATTTCGTACCCCCCCCTCCCAATACCACTTACCACTTCAGGGGGGGTCCGGAATACCATCTTTCCCCAAGAAACCACTTTCCCCCAATTTTTCAAAACCGCCCGTTTTTTGTCTGTTTGACACCTCGTCTCTCGAAGCAGATTTTGGGCAAACGGAGACAGAGTTTCAAAAACCGAGAGAGGTTTTTGTTCAGAATGGGATAAAGAACAAGAACCTCTTCCATATTTTTCACAAGTGCGACCAGGTGGGAGAATCAAATCTGTATTTCAGCCTCATTTTTTGGATTTTTTGTTTTTCCTATTGCAGTCTTGATTTTGAGGGAGATGTTTCGACGAGCTAGAGACGAAATTGGAGAAAATAAAGGAGGTTTTTGTCCAGAACAAGCTCATACACAATAAACGCCTACATTTTTTCCACAGGTGTCACTGATTGGGAGAAACCAATGTCTGAGTGTACCCCTATTTTCAATAGATTCAGCCAAATTTGCAGTTTCGGATCTTTGGGATTTACTTGCTATTTTCAGCCAAGAGGATCGAATTAAATATCCTGAGACTAGGTATTGTAATGTTTATTTATATCCATGTTTTTAATAGAGTAGAGGTTGTTGAACGTTACTGGAAAAGGAGCATTCATTGTTGTAATTAGCTCACAGAGCCATATTTCATCAAAACAAGATTACAGTTACAATATTCCTGTGTCATTATGTTGGTGAAGTTTTCCTCTATGTAATTATTTTTTCCTTGGTTCTAATATGTATTTATTTCTCTATTGTTTTAAAGAGAGTCAGGCTTAGGATTTTTTTAAATACACCCTGTTCCCAGTTTAAATAAATATCAATGTTTTCTGCCTGAAGGTCATTCCCAAGATTCTTAACTTCCCTGTTATGATCTGATTCCATCCCTTTTTATTCTCGACCATTTACCAAAATTTAAAGGATCCAACACAGTGCCTACCTTGACCTATAAGCTCCCATGTAGACCCTTCTTTAATTGGATCAAATCTCTTTGACCCCATTGCCCAATGGCCTTTTTCTCCTGCTCCAACCAAACCATTTAAAAACCAAATACCAATCTATCATAACTAGCCTAATATCTATTCAAACAAATCTATATCAAACATAGAGATACCTCTCTGAGTCTTGGAGGGGTAGATCCAAGACTTGAAGTGGTTTTGATGTTGCCTCTGTGACTGCCTCCGCAACCTTGGGCAAATTACAGAGTGATAACTGGGGAACTTTCTCTAGTAGTGCACTTCAAGTTCCAGATCTAATCACTGATGATACACAGTGACCAGACAAAAGAAGGCTTAGATCATTCACCTAGCGACTCCAATCTCCAGATCAGTTCTAGTTTGAAGACTCCACTGGAGGAATATCCTAAAGCATGACCAAGTAGCCTAGAAAGATTAGGTACTCAAGCCCAAATTACATTCAAGACATATTTGGTTTTATCTGTAATTATGTTCTATCTTATTCTAAGCCTGATCAAAAGTACATTGTTGAAGATTGCATTGACCACCTGCTAATTGATGAGCCTCAAGAGACTAAGCCCCAAATTGTAGATCATGTACATATTCATACACTTGCAGAAATCCCAGTGAGACATGAGCCTCATGCTTTATCTCCTACCATTGTTGAAATTCCAGTTAGCTACAAGCCCCTTGCTTTACCTCTTATACCAGTGAAAATCCTAGACCGATACAAGCCTCTAGATTTTCCTCCTATTCTCCATGACCTCCCTGTCAATTACATCAATAATCTGCCTAGGTTTGATGGAGAAAATGTGAAGATCACTGCTGAAAAGTATAGCCAAAGTCTTGAGGATTTTCTTGATCTTTTTGAGGTAGAAGACGATGATGTCTGCATCAGAATGTTTTCCCTATCATTGCAAGGTAAAGTCAAAAATTGGTTTAAGGACCTTCCAGATGCAAGCATTATAAATTTTCATCAGTTCATACAAGTTTTCTTAGATAGGTGGGTGATCATGGGAAATGTTTTCCTCATCCTAGAAGAATATGACCACTTGAAAAGAAAACCAGGGGAGACAGTACATCAGTTTTCAGCAAGGTTCACTAAGGTTTACCATGCAATGCCTGCTGATATAAGGCCACCCCTAGGATCAAGTCACTTGCATTTCCCAGATGCCTTCGATCCTGAGATGGAATTCCAATTAAGAGAAAGGAAAACTTCAACCCTTGAATAAATGAAAAAGATTGCAGTGGATGTGGAAGCTAACTTGCTAAACAGAAAGGTAAAGTTAAAGGTAGAAAATAAGATAGAATAGAAAGGGAATGAATCACATATTTAGAAATGAAACTAGATATTCTGACCAACACAGTCAATGAGATGATGTAGAGGATTAGTAGAAAAGATGATCGTGGTTTTCAATGACCGCATGTGCCAATGGTTACAGAATGAACTAGGAGAAAGGAATAATTGATAGTTTCCTGACAAGATTAGGCTTTACCAAGAGTAAAATATGATTCTAACCTTCAATTGAATGTTATGAATGATGAGCCAATAATATTAATAATATATGAAGATGATTTATTCTTGATGGGAGAAGAACATCTCATCATAGATTGTAAGAAGAATCTCACTGCATAATTTGAGATGAAAGACCTAGGCCTAATCCGGATCTATGATAAGACTGACTTAGGACACAACCACCCAATATGAAATGTGGATCTGTGTAATAGTATATGTATTAAATGTTCTCCATTACAACTTGGGGATATGAACAGTAGAAAAACACCACTACAAGGTCCCCCCGGGGTCTTCAATCCTGATCCCAAATAGTACGAATATAACCATGTCAATAGATTTTTTGGCATCAAACATGGTAGAAAACACTTGATTACCGGTCAATGAGGTTTACTGTTGTTGGCCCTTGACCAAGTTTTGGGAGTTTCTTGGTCATATTGACCTATTTTGGGACTTTGACAGCCGTCGAAGGAGGAGCACAAGACAGAGTAGAGATCACGGGATCTCGACCCACTTTTGGGTCTTTTTTGGGTTGTTGGGAATATGTAACGGGATTGGGATATTGGCCCATGGGTTTTACCCATGCTTAGGCCTATTTTGTATGTATAAATAGTAAGCTATTGAGATAGAGGATAGATTGGCATCCATGTGATGTATGCTAAGTGAAACTAAGGTCTGAAAGTGCTTTGTGCCTATATGAGACTTGCAGGGCTAAGTGCAAGTCATCGTAGGAAGTTGGAAAAGGATTTGTGTTGTAATGGAAGGAAGAAGGATCTAGCGAGCTACGTAGATCTTTTATCCTATGCGCAATAGGGTTTTTGATGGCTCTGTGCTTATAACCGATTGAAGATGCTAATAAAGAAGAAGAATTGTTGGACGTAGCCCGAGGGTGGGGGTGAACCATGTAAATACTGTGTTGTGTTTCTTTGTGCTTATATCAATGTGTTTATGTTCCCATTTTGCTAAGTGCTATGAGATGACTGAATAGATCTTCTTATGCTTAAAGTGCTAATGATATGTAGGATGTTAGATATGATACACATGAATAGGCTTAGTGCCTGATCCGTTAGATCTGATGTAGTTTATCGATGCTAAGTGCTTGAATATGTTAGATAACTGTGAATGGTGCGAAGCCTTGTGTTATCAGCGAAGTGGATATTAACTTCATATTAAAGAACCAACAATGCTAAGTGCTTTATTAAGTGTTAGAATCATAGATCTATGTCCCATCTAAGGTTGCAAACACCTGATTCTTGCAACCACGCCTACCTCTACCTCGGGTGAGACTTCATCTTCTTCTCAGGTGTTGCCGAAAGGGTCGGTAGTTAGGGTTTTGTTGGTGTGTTGTACCGCTGAACCCCGGGTCTGCCCCTGTGCCAACAAATGGTTTTTTTTTTTTAGAACTGAAACTGTTATCACTGGGAACTGAGAAAGAGGAAGCTTTGTGAAAAGATTCATCTTGAAACAATGAAATATCTTTGCGTATATTTGTGCCCTAGTACGTAGTATTCTACTTGATCTGAGGAGAGAAGGATAGATCTGAAAGAAAGGAGCCCGGATCTGTAGAAAAGAAGAAGGATCTGAAATCTTTGTGATCCAAGAAAGGTAAAAGAGAGAATTTCTGATTGAAAGAGGTAAGATCTGTAAGCTTTGTGCTCTGTTAAAGGTAAGAATAGTTAAAAGTTCTTAGATCTGAAAGATTTGTTCTCTATAAAAGTAATAAAGGTGGAATTGTTTTTATTTCTAGAGTATGGATCTAGGTATATCTGATAGGTTTTGTCTTAGTTTGAAACCTAAGGTGTTAATAGATGAAAGAAGGTTTGATATGAATAGATCAGATAAGAATAATGAAAGATATGTTATACCTATGCATAGAAAGAATGTTTGGACTAATAAATGTATGCAAGATCCTAGAAATAATTTGTTGTAGGTTCTCTACCATGATCCTAGTGTGCAGTACAAAAAAGTTTGGGGATCATTTAACAGAAAGCAAGGATTAAGCCTCTGTTACAGTTGCAGAAGACCAGGACATCTTGCTAAGGAATGCCCTAGCATAAAACCTAGTTGTTGTGGGTGGTAAATCCCTCCTATGGACTAGCATTAAGGGTTTTATCATGCATGCAGAAATGACCTAAAGTCTCCTACTTTTTACCAACATCCCAATCATAAAACCCATTATTCATATGCAAATACAAGGTTAAAGAGATCTAGTTATTGTACCTTAGTTTTTGTGTTTGATGTCGAAAACCTTTAATGCTTGGTCTCTCCTTGACTACAACTCTCATCCCAATGCTGACCTGCATTCATAAAAGACAAACAAAGAACTCCACATGCATATAATCTATAAACTAATGGGTTAGATATTCTATCAAAATATAATCAAATTTAAATATTGACAATCTCATATGGAGGGATGGGAAAAGTAATTATTTTATTAATATCACAAGAGTAACCTTACAATAGTGAGATCGTTCACTGCTCCTTGAATCTGGTCCTAGGATCCTCTTCAACTGTGCTCCAACTGCTTTTGTATACGCTTCTCTTCACACAATAGTTGCAAAAGGTTGGGGCAAGTGGAATACTAAATCGGGTATAGTTTCTTCGCTATGATTTTCCTCCTTCCAAATGGGACCCCTACCCCTTCTTTTATAGGCTAGAAAGGGCTAGGTATTTGGTCTAGTGACCAACTATGGGCGGTCAAACAGTTTAGTTAACTTACCCAAAATTGTGTGTTCCATCTGTAACTTTACATTTTTCATGGTTTTTAGGTATACGCAGGCTGTAGTGGGCCAGCCAGCACACACATGCATGTAGTAGTGGAGAAGGGTGTGTATGCCTTCAAAAAGAGTGTTTTAAGAAGTTGTTCAGTAGTGGCTTGCCAAAGAAGGGAAAAGGGTCTGAAAAGGGCTTAAAAGAAGACTTGTTATGTTCTGGGAGTCCTGAGGGTGAGTTCAAGAGTGACTATGCATCATGCAAATGAGGCTGAAACTCGTAATTAGGATAAACTAATAAGGAATCTCGAGCCTATAGTCATTAGTGATGGCATGGACACCAAAATGCAGCCAAGATCTACCTAGGGCATCCATGTTAAGGTAGGCTCTACCACTAAAATATGACACTTCTAAAGCAACAATTATAGTTCTGTGTCGCAAATCGGTGGGATCGATCCTATGGTGTAGTGATAAAGACAACGAGATGCAAAAAGTAAAGGTGGAATCCTAACTTAAATGCAACAAGTTGGAAAAATGACTTTTTACCAAAGGACCTTTAAAAAGAGCCACATCTCCAAAAAGTTTCCCAGTACCGAAAGTAACATTTATCGTAACAATCCATAGAAAACTCCTGAATCATACTAAATGATGTTTAATTTAGAAAAAATGACACAAGGGTCCAAACAAATGACAAAAAGTGACCCAAAAAGTCTATAAATAGAAGCTGGCAGCTCATTATCACTATTGCAAATTGAGAAATTGACTAAAAGCCAAAAATACCCTTTTGTGAAAAGAATTGATTCCAGGAGATTCAGTGGACGAAACGAACTTCCTCTTGGACCAAGTAAGTACACACTAACCCCCCTTGAATTTCAATAATTCATTTAAGCATTTATTTTATTTTTTGAGGGGGCACTAACCTTTAAAAAGGTCATCCCTACATACATGTGGGCAGTATTATGACATCCCACATGTGCATGCGTGCAGAGGAAAGACTGCACATGTGCACACATGACTGTGTGAATTACAACCCGCGTGTACCCTCTAAGATAATAAAATTTTTAATAATGCAAGGACTAATCCCCCCTGGACTTGTCAATTGTAGGATGTATGTTCACTGGAAGGAGAGAGAGCATGAGGATATTGATTTTTTGGTCAGTGAGGACCCTACTTCTACTGCCACATTGGCGCAATGTGGTTTGTTAATTTTCTTCTAGTGTCCTTTCATGCAAGCACAACCTAGGCTATTGAACGCCTTTGTTTATTACTGGCATCTTGACACAGAGGCCTTTATGCTTGAGGGACAGTCGTTGACTCCAACGACTGAGGATATTTACTTTCTGATTGGCCTCTCAAGGAGAGGGGAACCAGTCAATTTTTGCACTTTTCCCTCAGGGCCACACAATATAGAGGAGTTTATTGGACTCCATTGTGAAGCCGGTATAGATAATATGGGCACTCAGGTGCCAATAAACAAGATCTCGGACCTATCACTAAAAGTGATAGTTTTGATTATTGGGTGGATTACGGGATGCACAACTTTGCATCAGGCTTCCCGTGCGCACATGAATTGTACAGTTTAGTGCTTAAATGCACAAGTTTTTTACTAGAGTACCACTTTACTAGAATGCATGAAGAGGCATCTTACAGAGTGTCGCATGTGGAGGCAAAGGAACTTTGGGTTTGGGACTATTCTTTGTTCTTTATTCTTCTAGAGAGTACCAAGTCTTAGCCCAAGGGAGATAGTACGAGGGCATATAGCCTCTTCTACAGCAGTAAACAGATGGGTGGTGTTGTTTTCACGACAGGGGGGAGGGAGGACTATTGAGGCCTTCGATGACAATTTTTTTGACTGGTGGTCTCTGTAGATTTTGGTGATAGAGGACTATCCTTATGCCAAAATTGATTTTTCCAGGGACCCTGACATGGGTGTACCTCCCGGAGTGGTACGAGGAGAGTTAGGTATGCTTTGTTTTTTATTTCTTTTTCAAATTTATTTAATTTTTATGTTTTTTATATATATTCATTTTTTGTATATACCAGAGTATCTGAAAATTAAGTATGTGTTATGTGTAGATGTGGGGACAGTGCATCCATCGGACTTCGCGAGGAATGGGCGATGTCCCTGACCAGAGGTAGGACCAGCTGCAGCTGGTGGACCAGTATCAGCAGGGGGACCTCCAGCCAGAGAGGCTGAGAGAGTTTTGAGATGGGTAGAGTGGAACTTTACCTCACTCACTCGTACAGTCCCCATGGCAGAGATCGAGGATCTGCCCCCATCTATGTAGCCTCATGTAGTGGGGGCACCATGAACGTGGGTCTGGCTTTTTCGGTGTTTGGAAAACATCATTGATCATTATAACAGGGCCAATAGGCCCCGTCCTTAGTTAGATTGGACTTCTTATGTGTCGAGGGCACTATTTGTATATTTTTGAGGGAATAAGTGTAAGTTTTAAACCTGCGAAGTAAAGCAATGCATATATATTCTTAAGCAATACAGAAATTAATCAATGGCTCATACACAGAATACACAGAGATCTTTACCGGAAACCCTCAATCGGGAAAACCTTTCTTTTTCATTATATCG
>ML778032.1:2013026-2028149 GCA_009831015.1 Picea engelmannii
ATATATATATATATATATATATATATATATATATATATATATATATATATATATATATATATATATATATATATATATATTTAGTTTTGTGAGTCCAAAAATAATATGTACAAAGTTTAATCAACCTCTAAACATTACTTTCTTCTCAAATTTGAACTTTCTTTTTAGGGAAAAGAAAACGTGAAATTATCAATTTTTAGTTCTTTCCCCAGTGGATTCGCCACTATGTTAGCACTTGGTAAATTTCCTAGAGGTTCAAACAGAAGAAATCTACAAGGGTAACTTTATCCAACCACTTTTGAAGCTGGGATCTATCCCTTCCAACTTCAGAGAGGGATCTCTCTATATGATTTAGCTATGTTTCCAATTTTAGATATTAGGCTAGGTAAATAAATAGGTCTGTTTGTTGTCAAAGTGTTTTTGATTTGGTTGGGACAGTCTACACATCCATTGGGCTATGGGGTCTGTGTTTAATAAAAATGAAATACCACCAGAAATGTGAAGGAAGACTTCCACAGGGTGAGATAATATACTCACTAGATATTTTAGTAGCTTAGATGATGGATAGAAGAAAAGATGAGAAAGATAAATTCAACTAAGAAGCAGTTAAGAATTTCTTAATTGAAAACACCAGAAGATAAACACTAAAATCTTTCGAGTCAGAAACAGGGTATCCAAGATAAATCCTGCAACATTCGTTACTCTTAAAGATTAGTTTCAGAAAACAATATGATCACAAAGCAAGAATAACATTTAACTTAGAGAATAACATCACCAGTGAATACATGCAAGAATCCTATAAAAATGCCTCCTCTTTATTAATGGAAGATCTCTTCAACAATGTTACAGTCTGATAGCATCAGGGTGTGAAGATCAACAACCCTCAATACTTCGAAAGGTGAAGTATTTATGACTCAAATTACAAAAATTCCTGTCATAAATGATTAGGACGTGCTAATTCTATTTTTAGCCTAACAAATTTAACAAATCTCCTAAATCTAGGAACTGCTTGATGACTTGGTGTAACTGCACACTGATTTCTGGGTAGACCGTTGATGAAGCCTTTTGCACGACCTCATCTAACTGGATAGGTGACTGGACCTGGACAGCTCATCTGCTAATCGAGTAGATCGCAGAGTTCCTCCTATCTGAGATGACAAGGCACGTTGACCTTGAGCAGTCTTCGATACACTTCGTCCATTTTGGTATACTTGGAGAATGTAGGCTTGGTGAGGAATATGTATCGAATCTTGTGCTGGAAACTAATGTCCCACTGAAGGGAATCCAGGAATTATTTGCCGGTGATGCTCCCTTGTATGCCTGCAAACTTTGAACTGTCCTTAGACACCTCAGCCAATCTCTTCTTGTAATCTGGGAGTGTCATCAGTTTATCATTAATAACCTTCAGACCAGGCAGACCTTTCTTTTGGAGAGCTTCAATCTTATTGAAGAACCTTTGTACCCCTTGGTCCATGACCTGAACCTTTTCTTCCAGCTAAAGCATTAGACCTCTCTTGGTTAGAACTCTTTTGACCTCAAGGATGGTCTCTGTTCTGTCTTCGATCTTCAGCTCTTTCATCTCTTCCCTGGTCTTAGAATTGAGGAACTTGATGATCTCATTTGCCTGTGTTGGCATGTCTCCCAATTCTACTCTGATCTTCTCAATGGACTATTTTCTCCTCTGGACCAACTCATTTTGCTCAAACATGATTTGGATCATAGGCCATATCTCATTTATGGACTTTATGATGTCTGTCCATACATTCTCTTTGACCTCAGCCAAAGTCTTCCCTGCCACTGTTTGCTTTTGGAGCTGTTGTAGCTCCTGCTTGAGCTGCTCTGTTACCTATTTTTCTTTGGAGAGGTTGGTCTGGAAGGAATTTTTGAGTTCCTGGAGGTTCTCAACTTCCTTTTTAAGTCTGCTGATCTCTGTCTCCTGCAGGTTCATCTTTTCCATGGATTTGGCGAGGTCAGTTGTCCCCTCTTGTGATGTCAATGGAGTTACGGATGGGATTGTTGTCACTGCTGCTGTGCTTGCTCCTGAAATTAGAATGGCACTCAATGGAATGAATTCCATTGGCTTCATCTTATCCTTCTCTTTTAATAATCTCTCCATCTCAGCTTCCATTTCTTTGAGCTGCGCGTTTTTCTCCATGAGTAGCTTGAGCATTTCATCCTTCTCGCCTTCTTTCTCTGCTATCTCCTTCGCCTACGAGTCCTCTGTGGCTGGGAGTTTCAGTTGTTTCCTCAAGGAGGTGATGCTTGCATTCTTCTTCTTTATCATCTCCTCTGCAGCTTTTCCGTTCGAAGGATCATAACCGATCTTGAGGACCAACTCCTCCAAAGTCTCGATTCTGTTGTCCTTCGCAAAGGACGATATCTTCTCCAGCTTGAGTTGTGTCTAAGCATTGTTCAATGATACCTATAATTTTGCTGCAAAAGTAGAAGCATGTGCCAATTTATGGAATACCATCTCCCCTGTATGCTTGTGCAGATCCATCTGATATGTTGGATGCACGTCCTTCGTCTGGAATTCGAAGGTGGCCCTCTTGTAGTTTGTGATCACCTTGGGGTTTGGTACCTATGCCTGGAGGAAGGCCATGTGCATCCTGCCCTTTTCTGTGTCAAATGCAGACAGCAGCCTATGATGCATAGTGGATGATTGCTTCCGAAACTGAGCATAAGTACTATTGGTAAGGGTCTGGTTTCTTTTCTTAATCAGCTCATACTTCTCAAAAATTCTCAACTTGGGCCCAGTCTTGCCTGGCTGAGTGTCCAGTGGGGAGTCTGTGGATTTCTTCGGTACTGCTGTGGTGATTTCCTTATGAAGGCTCAAACAAAAAGGTGGAATAATAGTCTTAGTCATGGTGGTAGGCGAGGCTTCTTGTTCTCCAGTCGAACCAGGAAATGAAATCGTCTTGGGCCTCTTAGTGTGCAACTGGAACTCTTCGGATGACACCTTCGTGACAGGCGGAGATAAATCTTATCGCGGCCTTTTTTCCTTAGGGACCTATGGCGTGGTCATTGGCAGCACAGTGGTTGGGGGAACCTACTATTCCACTTTGACCAAGGTGTTAGGAACCCACACAGTCTGATTGGTGAATTTCTCAATTTCAGGCTTAGGTTCGTGAACGTACAGGATGTTTTTGTTCTTGACCCACATTTCTAAGATGATCCCGCAAGGATCATAATGCCATGGGAAGCTTAAGAAAAATTTCATCTCTCTCAACATCCTGTCAGCTTCTTCCTCAGAGCCCCGACTGTTGCAGATGAAGGAGCCAATCTGCCCCTGGATTCTAAGCTGCTACTTTTTCTTCAAGGATACAAAGTGGATGTCATCTGAATTCATGATTTGTCTTATATACTCTAAAGAAAATATTCTTACCGGCACATATTTGGGCAACTTATAGGGTGCCAACTCGCACTCATATACTCTGATCTCGTAATGGTTTTGATACAGGTACCAATCCCCAGTCTTTGTGTTGTCCGAGAGATGCAAAATTCTCTGGACTTTGTCGTTTATTCGAGGCTCGGGCCTGCCACTCAACATGCTTACCACAGGGTGGTAGAACAGATCGATGAATGCCTTGAAGCTATATTCTATGGAGTTATGCTTCAACAAAGAGGTCCATGCTGTGACTGGCTGAGGCCTTCCATCTGCGTCCATTTTCTGCATGGAAAAACTAAACTTATCTTCTTGATAGAAAACAAACATGTAGGCCAGTATAGATGAGTATCTGAACATGCCTTCCGTGCCAAAATTCATGAACTGTTCGTGAATATTGTCTATCGAGAAGGTGTTGAAATCAAACTGGGCGGTGGTCTTTTCATCAGTGGAGAAAATGGATAGAAAACCCAGAATGGGCTCATCTACCCACTGGTCGGAATAGTACCCTAGCAAAGCACAAAGGGAAGAAATGACCTGGTTTCCCTTAGTGGAGAACATGGACGACGGGTAAGGGGGATTTGTGGAAGGGAATTGAGTGGAGGTGGGAAGGAAAAGCTTGAATATTTGAGCTCTCTGGGGAAAATTCATCTTCTGATAAAACTCTGTGAGGATTTCCAGGTTGAAAGGAGACGCACACTCGGCCCGGGGAATTTGCATCAACTGGTCGATGTCTTCGGGTGTAATGAGGAACAGGGTGTCTCCGAACGAGGAGATAATGGCTCTTTGTTCAGGAATATAGTGAGCTTGACATTTAAACGCGAACTCGGGAAAATGGTGGATCTGGGGAAAGAGGTAAAGGGGCAAATTGGACTCCTAGAGTCCAATTTCATCGCTCTGGTCCAGGAAAACTTCCCTGAGCCATGACTGGAGGTCTGAAAAATCAAAATCGCATTTGGTATCTGTGATCAATCTGTCTTTGTCGACTAGTGGGATCTTGTCTAGGTCGACAGGAGGCGGGAGAAACGGGTTCTCGTCTCCTTCTTCTTGTCTGGGTTTTGGTGCCATTTCTGCAATGGTACCTGCAATAAACACAAAGTTAGTGGGGTCGACTGACTGTGGATGAAGGCGACGAGATGCAATGGGGAAGCAAGCAATGAAATTCTCTGGTGCAACGAGTGAACAACGAAAGTAGAGAAAAAAACGGTAGTTTTATTTAAAAACGGGGTCGGTTGGGCACGGGAGACAGGTCAGCTGGATAATGGATAGGTTATCCAGTAATAAATGGACAACGAGCCACTTGGGGGTGAGATGGCAGGTGACGGTGGATGAAAAATACGAACGGGTGATGTGGTGGCTAGGGATTGGAGGTAAAAGTCACAATAAGGGGCTGGTCATGAGTGAAAGGGGGTAGGGGATTGACAACAGTTATGGGATGGGACATAACTCAGGAACAAGTGGAACAAGTGGAGCCAGTGGAAAATGACATCCATAAGTGACAAGGGCTGTCAGATAGTAGATGGTGACGGGACTTCGAGACCAATAGATTCATGACGCATATGAAAAGGGGCCCACCAGAGGAAGATAACCATTCTGGACCCCCCCCCTCGGTTAAAAGCAGATCATCCGAGGGGGTCCGAAATCCATTGTGGGCCATTGATCTTCCCGCCTGTTTCTGAGCCGTAGATCCAAGTGCACTCATTATCACTCATTCCGGACCCCCCCCCTTCCATTAAAGGCAGAATGGACCGGGGGGGGTCTGGAATCCAATCTGGGTCGTTGATTTAAGCGCTCATCCCTGGGTCGTCCAGACGTGTGCAAATATTCATACCGATTCTGGACCCCCCCCCAGCTAAAAGCAGAACGGTCAGGGGGGTCCGGAATGCTCTGTGCACCGTAGATTTGGGCGCTATGATCAGGACCGTCGAAATGTGAAGGGAGCATAAAATGGGGAGCGGAGAACACATGCGCTGGGAAAAACTTAGGATAAGTGCGCTTTTATGGGTTGTTTCCCAAACTTTCAAATAGACACCACCATGGGGCTTCAACCAAACTATCCTTTAGGCATTTGGGACATGGTGCAACATTTTACATCAAGCTAGTTTTATTGGAATGAAACCGTAAAGAAACTAGCCTACATCCTAACCTATCTTCCTAAGAAAGTTAACCCAGATTAAACTGTTGGGTTAAGAATTTACTCTACCCTAGGGCTATCTGACCAAGATTAGACAGTCTGGCCAGATTTATTCACTAATCTAACCTAGACACTTTGGCTAAGATTAAACTGTTTAGCCAAATCATTCACTACCCTATCAACATCAAATTTAAAAAGAACTTGGCCATGCTTGAAAGGTATGGACCAAGTTACTATTATTGCATGGGGCTTTATTGCAATTCTTTTATACCCTGTTTTTCTTTTCTTTCTTTTTCTTTTCTTTTTTCTTTTTTCTTTTTCTTTCTTTTTTCTTTTCTTTTTCTTTTTCTTTTTCTTTTCCTTTTTTCTTTTTCTTTTTTCTTTTTCTTTTCTTTTCAAATTATTTGTAGAATGAAAAATCATTTGTCAACAAAAACACTAGAGACAGATAATATCCTAGTCACCAGTTGATTCCTATAACTTATAGGGTGATAACAGACTGCTGGCAATGTAAGTTTTTCAATATGGGAATAACTGACTTCTGGTCCAACTAGGCCTCGACTCAAGTAATAAATCACGTATTTAGAGAGAAAATCATCCTCCTGAACTAAGACCATGCCGATGGTCGACTCTGCAGCTGCCAAGTACAATAAGAAATCTTTATTATAATTGGGTGGATGAAGCAAAGGGGTTGATATGAGGGCGCTTTTCAATGTTGCAAAAGAGTATTGAGCGGCTTCGTCCCAATGAAAAGGAATGTCCTTCTTCAATAAATGCATAAAACCCTTTGTGATCTCAGCATAGTTTGCGATGAAACACCGTAGAAAATTCGCTTTTCCCTGCAGACTCTAAAGCTGAGGTATGGTGCACGGGGGAGGCAATTGAACTATTGCCTCAACCTTGAGAGGGTCGAACATGATCCCTGTTGTCGAAATGATGAAACCTAATAGACGACCTGATGTGACACAAAAACTACACTTGTTTGGATTCAAGTGGATTCGGTAGTAGCGACACCATTCAAGGATAAGTTGGAGGTGTTCTGGATGATCAACTCTCTTGCGAGATTGTGACGCTAAATCATCAAGATAAGCCTCGACTATGTGTTTGAGGTCATGGAAAGCAAAAGAAATGGCCCGTTGAAATGTAGCTCCAGCATTTTTCAGACCAAAAGGCATATTATGATTAGCGAATGTACCCCATGGACAAATGAAAGCGGTTTTGTGTTGATCTTCGGGTTTGATTTGTATCTGATTGTATCTCGAAAAACCATCCATGAATGAAAAGGCCTCGCATCCTACACATTCTTCGACTATCTGGTCAATAAATGGTGTGGGGAAATTATCTTTTGGGAAGGGCTTGTTCAGATCATGGAAGTCCGTGCATACACGAATCGTACCCTATTTTTTATTGACTAGCATGGGATTTGACACCCATTGAGTCAATTGGACAGGGTAGATGAAACCAGCTTTAAGTAGTTTCTCTACTTCAGCCTTGATAGTTGTTGCTTTCCTAGGATTAACCAGATGAAGCTTCTACCGGAACATCTTGACATTAGGATAAGTTGTGATTTCATGTTCAACAATTATTGGGTCTATGCCTGGAATTTCCTCATAAGACCAGGCAAACACGTCGCGAAATTCTTTAAATAAATCTATGTAGAGTTGAATCTCCTCGGGGGAGAAATCCGCTCCGATGAAGATATTATCCATGATGCCAAGGGTTTTGTAGATGTCAATAGGTATCATTTCGACTATTGTTTCCATATTTCCTTTAGCGTAAACCATGTGCGTTGCCAAAGGATTGATAGGACAATCTTTATCTCCATACATAGTCAAAGTGAATTCTCCTACTTCAATTCATCTTAACTCTGGGAGGAAGTAAGATATATGATCAAGATCATCCCAAGGTCTTTCTGGACTAGTCATTACCTCAATAATCACTTCGTCTGATGGCATTACTAAGTCTAAAGAATTTGTATCAACAAGGGAACTTTCAACCCAAATAGGCTCAAGCATTAGATCTAACTCTTGTGCTGGAGTCAGATCGGGGTCAGCAGAAGCTCGTTGAATGATTGAGTATGAAACTTATGCCACAGACAAAGGGATGGACATGCCATGGGGCTATGATACTTCCATCATAGCAGATGGGGAAGGAAGAGTCCACGAATCGTGAAAGTACGTCATGTGAAATGACGAGATTTGAAAACTTTCAGCCTGAGGCTTGTCAGGGAAAACCATCAAATAATGGACATTGTCAGTTGGAAGCAGGTAATCCAAAGTACCCATCTATTATGGGCACAAACCAACCCCTACATTGACGATGCCAGGTTGAGGGTTATCAATCATCGGGACCATGGAGACTCCCGATGATCAATGGTCACAATCCAGCCCTCATGAGGAAACAGCAAGACCTGAAAAACTATCATGACCATTGTTTGCATAGCATAGGTCCAACTCCTTCCTAACAAAATATTATAGTCGAGGGACTCATCGACCACTTCAACTTCGACACACACGGGTTTTCCCCCTAGCTGCACGGGGAAATAGGGGATGATCCCATGTGGTTGGAAATAATGACTGTCAAAATATGTAAGTAGAGTAGGTGATGGAGACAAAACGGGTTAGTCGATGGCCTTCCAACACGCCAAAGACATCACACATGTTGAGGCACCCTCATCCACCATTGTATGAAAAATATACCGGGTAAAAGTTTTCATGGTGTAAGCCACTACTCTCTGAAAAGCGACGTGGTAAAGAAGATGAGGTTTTAAGTCATAGGTATCAAGCATGATCGTTTCTAGATAACAAGTCTCGGCATAGCCTAAGGAAACTAAAAGGGATTTTCTCTGGGAAGGGAAACTCTGGAGGACTTCCAAAGCAGACATCGCACAAGGGGTTTGTGATAAATCCTCCACCACAGAGTAGTTTTGGGCGGCCCTTTCATTTGGGTTGTAAGAAGCTTTCTTGAACGCACCTTTTGGGATGCACATCATTGTTTCGCCCAACTTCTTCTCAATCTGAAGAGGAAGAGGTGGGTTTTCGGCTTCTTTACCCTTCTCAGAGGTGCCTGGCTTTCCCTAATCATGTGCTCTAGTCATTATATAGGCATCACCTTTCATCATATACACATTTCTGGACAAAGGATTACTTGAATATGGAGGGGGTCCTTGACTTCCCCCTTCCGCGCTTGAGGAGGCTTGAGTTAGATTTTTCCCGTGTGGGAATGGGTTTGTTAACACGATAGGTTGTTGTTGTGCCAATAAATTTTGGGCCTCCACAAGAGTGGGGCACTGATGGGTCGGGTGGTATTCCTTGCAAAGATTAAAAGGATACTTTAACTTTTTCTTTTCAGTGTCTCCCCTGCCAGCATTATCGGTGGGTTTCTTATCCCCCTTACCCTTTTTCTGTTGTTTCTTCTTTCCATCAGGTTGTTGGGTGGCCTTTGGGTTTGTTGTTTTCACACTGTGTACATATGAATTTTGGGTAGGGAGAGCAACCGAACCAGTGGCTTGGTTGGCCACTGTTTGTTGTATCAAAAATTGTTGCAATTGATTTGACAATGGATCAACGGGCTTGGTTTGTGCTGAACCAATAATGCCATCAGCATGTGGTCCAGACCTTTACCTGGTTTTGTCAAGGATTTACCTCGGTGCATCTAGCAAAATCTCGTAGAGTAAACCAGACTGAGAGTAAATTAGCTCTAGCTATTGCTCTCTCATTAGCACGTCTTCTTCGGAAAAAACTCTATATGTTGTGACGTCTTTAGATAACTGGGGTGCCAAAGACTTAAGGAACCACTCGAGTAGGAATGATGGTGGGACTGTCACTTTGATCAAACTCTTCGAGCATATCCATCCTTGGATATGATCCAAGATATGGTCCTCTTTTGTCTGCTTGAAATTGGCCAGCAATTCGGTGTCGACGTCGAATCTCACAAGTAATTGGAAATGGTTCAGGAAAGCCATTGCTAATTCACCGAAGGAAGAGTATCGTGATCGGTCGAGATCGATGTACCATTTTTCATCACTCCCTATGAGAGTGCGTTGAAACAATCAAAACTAAATGGAGTCGTCTCTTAACGAGTTGGACGAGCAACATAAGTGGAAGGTAGTCACGTGATCACCAAGATCTTCGTTAGGCTTGGCCTCAAACTTTGGAATGTCAGAAGGCAACTTGGTGGGCATAGGAGGCCAACTCAGATCATGACAGATGGGGTCATTTAAGAGCCTTGTCAAATCTGGCAAGTGCAGGGTTGTTAGAAATGACAGTTTGGGTTGTGGATTGTAGCCGGGGAAAAATGAGCCTGGGGTTTGACTGGCACCAGTTTGCCAGGAAAAATTAGGTTGTTGGCCAGGGCTCTGGTAATAACCATGACTATGACTAGCATATGGATTGGGCACTTGTTAAGACATCATTAGCTGCTTCCCTTAATAATACGTAAAGGGTTGAGCTTTCGTTGCATTCCAACGATTTTGGGAGGGGTTTCCCCCTGTCGATCCGACGAGCATAGGCATTGGGACTTTCTTGGGGTTCCACTGGGTATGGAAAGGGTTTCCCCTGATTGGCATCCCTGGAAAGGGGACTGGTCCTTGCCATGGATTCCAAGATCCTTATGAGGAAGGAATTCCTAAGTGTGCCCCTGTGCAGGAATAGTACCCTGTACAGGATGTGGTTGTCCATAACTGGGGTTTCCCCCGGCCGAAACGACAATTGATGAGAAAGAGTTATTACCAAACGCGCTGAAAAAAGAGAAATGCGTCAAACCAACTGACATATTATAAGGAGGGAGTGCTTGACTACCTGCTCCAAACAAGTTTATGTTAGGCCCGATGGAGTGTTGAGGAACACCGCTGAGCGAGGAGGACGAAGGGGGTATATGACCCCTGTCGTAAGGGAAAGTGATAAAGGGAGCGGAAGTTCCCCTAAGGAGCATTGGAACTCCCTGCCCCCAGACCCAAAGTTTGTAGAGTAGAGGAGGAAAGTAAAGTACTCATACCAAAGCTAGGCATCCCATATGAGAAAGGAGAGCTTGTCATGTTCTGAGTAAATGGAGCAGTAATCGCCACCATAGATGGAATCAGACCGTTGCTCGAGGTAGAAGAAGTAAATACCATGGTGGCCCAGGCTGATGATGGTTGGTTAAGAGGCGAAAACCCCCCAGTAGTGACAGTTGTGAAGGAAATATCAGTATTCCCTAAAGAAGTGGCAGCGCTTGCTTCCATTGTTACCAGTGACACTACCAGACACTCGTAAGGTAGAACCTATACGACGATGGGCATTGATAGATCAATGATGGGAGGGTTGTTTGGACTAAGATCCTCTACTCTGAGGTCAAAAATGATTGGTTCCTCCAGTATCAAAAGTTCTTCTCTCGAAGATGGGTTGGGCACAGTTTCCTATAACCCGGTTGTCTCAAAAGACCCTTGTTGTTCTAATTTTTGACTTAGCGGTGGCGGGGGAGGGGGGGGTTCGAGATCAACCGAAGGCAGGCCCAGAAGCCTTCGTGACTGGCAGAACTCTTGATCCTCCACTTTGTGAGAAGATCAAATACACACTAGGGAAATCGATAATCATTTGAAAACCAGCACACACTAAAAAAGTACCTATGAGATAAAACAAGCAATCACTAACTAGTTGGAAGAACAATTACAACAACCAACACTAGAGAAACTTACCGGTGCAAGTGCAAAGAATATGGAATCACCCTCTAGGTATACTTTGCAAAGCGTGGCCTGATGTCTATCCTAGGTACCACGGTATACCCCTGTAGTCACCTGTGTAAGTCACTAGAAAGATAGGCAACTAGGTTTCTAGCGCGCAAATAGTCACTAGGTGGGTACAGTCGACAGTCAGGTGGACCACAATGAGCAGGGTATCAAGCCCAAAACCTATCAAGGGTATCGAAAGAAAGTGTTCCAGAAGACGAATAAGGACCTTGAACGGATTCGAGATCCATGAAGCTCCATGGCAAATGAAATCAATAGAATCCCAAGACAAGCCCTCTATATGTGTTCCGCACTACGTTTGGTCTGGCTTTGGAGGAGTTATCTCCGCTACCTTTCCTTAGGCGACCTCTTGTTTATCCCCTGTGTTAGAGGGGGGTCCTGGATAAATTTTACGATAATAGACTTTTGACACTCCCTAGCACAAACTCTTATGTTTGTTTTTCAGCCTTGAAGAGTTTCCTCTCCAATCCTAAATCAAGGCTCTAGCCTAGACTAGTTGATGGAACCTACAAAACATAAAGTCTAGTTGATTTTAATTAACCATTAATTTTTTGGGCTTGTCTTAAGCCAAAGGTTATGAAAGTGAAACTAGTGATGTTTTAAGAGATGAAAGAGAAGAAAAACAACAAGCTAGAAACAAAATAACTTCTTCTTGACAAATTTAGATTTGCTCTTTTTAAAAAAATTTAAACCAACTTTTCAAACTTTTTCTTTCTAAGATCTTTTAACTGAAAAAATCAAAACAAGCTTTCACTCGACTACGATATACTTATTGTCCTAAGTCAATCATCCAAGAACTTATGAAAACAATCTTTTTCCGATTGATTAATGCAAACAACCAACTCTTTAACCAAACCAAGATGTAAAAAAAATAAATTGTGTTTTTTTTTATTATGCTTCAAAAACAAGAAAAATTCAAAAATGTATGTCTTCTTCTTTTCTGAAGAAAAAAGGTGAAAACATAAAAACAAGACAAGGCCAAAAACGACTTCTGGCCAACCAAAGACCATGGGGAGTTACTGACAACCAAAAAGGCATATTAGACCCACTCACAATCTCATAAAAAACCTAGCAAAGGAAGAAAATTTTCAAATGCAAAAGCAAGCTATACTGGCACACAACCTAGACTGAAAACTGTTATGACAGAGACCAAAAAGACACAAGAAAAACCTGGGAAGAAAAAACTTGACAGGGAAGAGGATGATTGCCTCTTTAAAAGTTACCAGACAGACATGCGAATGTCACTTCAATAGCCAATGTATGCACACAGGCTTCCCAAAGACAAGATGCATATGCACATGTGTAGGACTACTACAGGATGCGTGTGCCCTTGTTTCTCCTCAAAAGAAGAAAGACAGGTAGCTAAGCTCAGGCAGGGAGTACTGGTATTGAAAACCAAAACCCCTAAAAGGTATAGAAACTCACTCTAACAGAGAAAGATGCAAGGAAATATGAGAAAACAAATATAATCTAAGGTTATACCTAGGCTATAGACTGCAATCACAGAAACCAGAACTAGATCCAGAAAACCCCTGAGAAGGATCACTTCTGACAGGGGAGAGGATGATTGCCTCTCTTTTTTTTTTTGAAAAAATTTTCTGGACTCAGACATGCGACTGATCTTTCAGCAGCAAGCGTATGTACGCGAGCTGTATGAAGTCAGGGCACGTGTGTACGTGGGCAGAACTTCTGTAGGCCGCATATGCCTCTGTGGCATCCCAAAAAAAGAAAACACAGTCAGGTGAAGGAAGCAAGGAGTACTGGTATGGAAGACCAGATTCCCTACTAGCTCATACTTTTGCAGAAACTCAAAAAAAGGGTAGTAAAACCAATTACAAATACCCAACAAGTACCCCCCAAAACCCTAGAGATCCCCAGTATGGTCACCAATTCTTTTGTAGGTGGGAAATCCCTCCTATGGACTAGCATCAAGGGTTTATCATGCATGTAGAAATGACCTAAAGTCTCCTACTTTTTACAAACATCCCAATCATAAACCCCATTATTCATATGCAAATACAAGGTTAAAGAGATCCAGTTACTATACCTTAGTTTCCATGTTTGATGTCGATCCATGTAATGCTTGGTCGCTCCTTGACTGCAACTCTCCTCCCAACACTGACCTTCATTCATAAAAGACAAACAAAGAACTCCACATGCATATAATCTATAAACTAATGGGTTAGAGATTCTATCAAAATATAATCAAATTTAAATATTGACAATCTCATATGGTAGGACGGGAAAAGTACTTCTTTTATTAATCTCACAAGAGTAACCTTACAATAGTGAGATGGCCCACTACTCCTCGAATCTGGTCTTGGGCTCCTCTTCAACTGTGCTCCAACTACTTCTGTATATGCTTCTCTTCACACAATAGTTGCAAAATGTTGGGGCAAGGGGAATACTAAATCAGGTATAGTTTCTTCGCTATGATTTTCCTCCTTCCAAATGGGACCCCTACCCCTTATTTTATAGGCTAGAAAGGTCTAGGTATTTGGTCGAGTGACCGACTATGGGCGATCAAACAGTTTAGTTATCTTACCCAAAACTATGTGTTCTGTCTGCAACTTTCCATTTTTCATGCTTTTTAGGTATACGCGGGCTTTAGTGGGTGTAGGAGCCGAATTAAATTAAACATCTATTAATTCTACAACATAGCAGTAAAATCCAAGAAATTTCTATAATTTAGCACATTCACCTACAAATTTATCAATAATAATAAAATTTTATAAGAGATTAAAAACAATTGCATAATTTTAAATACCTGAACCTGATGCTAATAACCCTTCGTTTGTCCTTTACTTTCTTGACCGCTACTGCACTATAAAGCACTGCCCAAAACCTAGTTCCTCCCTGCCAACTAGGTAACTTCCTAGCTCCAGGATATCATATGGATATCCTGGCCCCCGTGCCCAAAACCTCCAGCAACCCCGGTGCCTGACTGATACAATCCCCACTCCCAAAACTCCCCTCCTCTCTGCAAATCCAGCCCCCAAAATCAATCGCTCATCCCCCCATCGAATCACCTCCCGTCCACCTCCTTCCCCTCCATATTCCTCCTTCACCGACTCCCCCCCTCATTTACTCCCTACCTAACCCATTTATTACCTTCTTATTGTTTCCCATTAATGCCCCTTATCCCCTTTATTTAATATTTTATCCCTTGTAGTTAATATGTTATCCATTTTCGGGTACGTAACTTAATTTAATAATATAATTTATTATCCTCCTTTTATGTATTTACCTTATTAATTAATGAGTTAATTAATACTTAAATTAATCATTGACAAACATGAATAACTAATTAATAATAATTAAGTAGTTAATGTTATTTTAAGAAATAATTATGGTTTAGCTAATCTTTTAGGACAGTTATATTATTAAATTAATTATAATTAATTATCATATACACATATTTAAGCAGGGTCGTTACATACACCCACCCTTCTGGAAACTTCGTCCCGAAGTTAAGGTATCTTATGGTATAAGGAAAAGAAACACGGTTCACACATTCATAACAATTAACCGACATTATCAGTAAGTAAGTCAAGAAAACTCATACATACTAGTGTATATGTACAAGAAATGCATGTGTAGCTAGTACATGCAAATCTCGTGCATGTACTAATAATCTAAACTGCCATCCTTTAGTAATTTATGTATGCATCCAATCCAGTCAACAAGACTAGTCTTTTATAAAAGACAACAAACCAATCAATTGTTTGAGAAATCATTTAATTACTATTATCGGGTTCGACAATGTTATTTTAAACAACTGTGGTTTAGTTACGAAATTATGAATATTCATATATATACATTTCTCTTCTTTTTTTTGAAGGGAAAACATTAATTTCCACCACAAGACAGATCTCCATA
>ML778032.1:2034026-2044647 GCA_009831015.1 Picea engelmannii
TTCGCTTACAACTTGATTAAAGTGACTTCCGTCCTTATGTTTATTAATTTACGCTGAAAGGCATACACCTATTGACAATGGGCACAATTAATGATCTTTTAATCTTATTTAACCTTAAACCATGATCTGATGGCTATGCATTGAAGATACTGGCATATTCTTAGTCGTCCTCCAAAATCAATGGGTCAGATTTATTGTTCATAACTTTCTTGCATTTATCAAGGCATCCGTTAGCATGTTTACTTTTTAACATTTACCTAATCACATAAAAAAAAATTGCTGTAAGGTTATATAATTACCATGTTTAATGATTAAATAGGATTAAACCGCGGCATCTAACTAATTATCCCCTACTGCCAGCCACGTTTTGGCGTTCACCAGCGCTATGTACCTTTCAACATTAGTGTTCTTCTTAAGGCGATTCGCTTGGTCGGTGGTCTTGGGTATGACAATTAAAATATTTATATGTGAAATTATTTGTAAAAGTCACATCGTGTGGTGCGTTGGCAGGGAGGACTTTGTAAAGACTTGACCGGTGGGGAGGTGTGGGGTTCGATCCCCGCGGACTCCGTAAATTTTCTTAACCCTATATTATTAAATTATTTAAATTAAAACTTATAATTATATATATATATATCTATATTTTTTTTAAATAATTTAAATTTACTCTAGCGTATTAATACCTTTAAATAAATTATAACACTAAAATTTAATCAAATAAAAAATGAAAATTTAATTATTCAAAAGGGTGTATTAATACTTTTAAATAAACTATTAAACTAAACATTAATATATATAAAAAAAAATCCTTGGCATTCGCTGGCAGCCTTTAAGGTCAGGCTTCTGGCATGAAGCCCACTTGCCTGGCCTCCAGCTCTCAATACCAAAACCTAAGCTCGCCTCTTTCCTCGGCTCAGCATTCTACTTCGTTGCCTCCTTCGTTTTCTTAGTCTGTGACGCAACCTACCCTCGATGGCACGGCTGCTCCCACCAGGACCTTCTTCAACCTCAGGCCCGAAGAGTCTAAGCCCTTTTCAACTCCCCTCGGGAGTCACGAGTCACCCACAATACTCCTTCGGGGATTCCCCCTCCTTCGGAAGTCGGAATATCGCGACTCGGGAATTCGCGGTTCACGCGAACACAATTTACTGACAGCTCAAAACCCCGAACCCCGAACTCCGAATAGTCAACAGTCAACGCTCTCGGGTCTCGGGGATGTTCCAATCGGGAAATCGGCGGACGAAAGGCAGGGATATACTTACCCTTCAAAACCCCGAACGTCGATGTGCCGATATGCTTCCACCTGTCTTCCACTAGCTTCCGGGTCCCACGCTGCCACGTCCTCTTCGGGGTTTCGCGGATCGCGAATCCGTGATGCAAGAACTCATTGGCGTCGAGAACTCTGATTCTCTGAACGCCAAAACCCCGAAGTCCGATGACACCTGTCCTCCACCCGCACTGGGGTCCCACTCAACTACGTCACCCCTATGCTCGTGCGATTCGGGAATCGCGGGATCGCGATTTCAACAGTCACTGAATTATTGCATTGGGAAATCCTGAATGCCGAAACTCCGATATCATGCCACCTGTCCGCACCTCATGGGGAGGCCAAACACCTTGACACCTGTCTCCCACTCGCTATCGGGAAATCAGGATTCGGGAAATCGTGGTTCCTGGTACACAAGGTCACAGACCTTGCAAAACTCCGAATCCCGACTTCTCAGGATCTATGGCCACGTGTCTTCCTGAAGATCGACGGCTCCAGTTAATTCAGGAAATCGCCGGTCGCGATTTCGAAGAGTATGAGACTCTTGCCCTGGGAAACGTCGAACGTCGAACCCTGATCCTCAGGGATCGCGCGCCATGTGTCCCTATCTTGATCGACAGTTCAGATCGATTCGGTGAATTGCGACTCGCGATTTCACGAGGTGTAAACCTCTCACCTTATCAATCCCCGAATGCCGAAACCCCGAAGCCTGATGGACTTTGGTCCTCCCTATCTGCGCTTGTGGGTTATCTCCCATGCAAATTCCCCATGATCAGAAGGTCCTCGGGATTTCGTGAGACTTCACGGGGATTTCAAACCGTAGATTCTCTCTCTCTTGAGAACTCCTTCTGCTCCTAAGGCTAGATTCTGTTCACGCTCCTCCTGGGTCTGTTCCTCGACACTTACAAGGAATTATCCCTCCTGAGCTTTGTTTCTCTCTGACTCCTTCAGAGACTTCTCACGTTCTTCCAGTGCTCGACTTCCAACAGCTCTCAAAACGTTGAAGTTGTCTAGACCTGTGCAATCCTGCTAACACAGTCCAGTCCTCCTTCCCTTAGACTCGGCTCTGAGACTTCAACTCAACCTTCACTCACCTGCACGGTTCGAATAACCCAACTCGACTCTGGGAGAAAGAGAACAAAAGTTCAACTTCTCAGCCTCCTCACGCACTCTATGCGGAGAAATTCAACTGCACTCTATGCAGGAATCTCCAGACTTAAGTAGAGAAACAATTGTAACTCATTCCCTCATTCTCTCAGGTTTCTAACTTGATATGCAATCACATATGCATCATATAGAAGATAAACATAAAAAGAGGCAAACATGCAACAGCATAATACCAACAACACAAAGAGACTGAATACATCCATGGAATTGAATAAAAGCTTTCCTATTAATTCAATGCCTGTACATGGAGTTTCTTCACAAGATCTCTTCTCTGATCTTCTTTTTCTTCTAATGCTAATGCTGAATAATCTATCAATTACACAAGGAGGGTGCCTATATTCGTTTTCCCTCCTGGAAGATGAAAACTGTCTAATCTACAGCTAACCCTATCTACCAGCATTTAAAATTGTTAAATGCCTTCTTATCTTTATTACATTACAAGTGCGCTTAGTTTGAATGCCTTTAAATGAACGGCGGCGCAACAATACCAAGGTAGAATTCAAAATCTGAAGTTCGCTGGCTTGTCTAGCTGTCTCTTCTTTCTCCACACGCTGGTTCATTTGAGGAAGTGTGGATGCTCCTGCATCATACTCCTCGGCTCAAAAAGGTTTCATGGGCTCCTGTCCATGAGCTCCTGCACAGTGTGCCCACGCTTCTGAATTTCGGCCTCTGATTCCCAGCTGGCATCCTCCACTGGGTGATCTTTCCATTTTACCAGGTATTCAAAATACTGCTTCCTCCTGGTCTTCTTCCCTACTCTTTTATCTAGTATGCACTCCATCTGAGGCTTTTGTGCCACTGGCAACTTCTTCTGCCATTGGACCACTGGTTGTTCATCAGTTCCAGCTCGTGCATCTTCGACTTTATATGGGTATAAATCCGAAATATTGAAAATCGGAGATATCCCAATGCCCTCTGGCAACTCAAGCTCATATGCATTTTCCCCAATATTCTTCAGGATTTTGCATGGTTCGATCTTCTTCATCTTGAGCTTGTTATATGTTCCCCTTGGGAACCTTTATTTTCTCAAGTGCGCCAGAACCATGTCTCCCACTTCAAACTAAAGCTGCCTCTTCCTCTGATCGGCTCTGCGCTTATATTCCTGATTCGATTTCTGCAATCACTGCTTCACCTGTGTGTGAATTTCTTGCATTGATTCAGCAAATTCTTCAGCCCTCGCGCTGCTAGTTTCAGCCTGTTCTGACTCCCTGAGCTCAGACACTCCTCTCGGCTGTGTCCCATACAAAATTTGAAATGGGCTCTTACCTGTACTCCGATTCATAGAACCGTTGTACACAAACTCTGCCTGTGGTAGGATTTGATCCCAACTGGTGTGATGCTCCGTCACCAGGCTTCTCAACAGATCCCCCAAACTCCTGTTGACCACTTCCGTCTGCCCATCTGTCTGTGGATGGTAAGCAGAACTGAATGCTAAGTCAGTCCCCAGCTTCTTCCATAGCATCCTCCAAAAATGACCTATGAACTTGGTATCCCGATCCGAGACTATACTTCTCGACAATCCATGCAATCGGACAATCTCTTTGAAAAATAAATTGGCGATGTGGGTTGCATCGCTAGTCTTATGACACGGAATGAAATGTGCCATCTTCGAGAATCTGTCCACCACAACAAAGATGGAATCAACTCCTCGCTGTGTTCTTGGTAAACCCAACACAAAGTCCATGCTAATGGCTTCCCATGGCCTTGTGGGTATAGGCAACGACTGATATAACCCTTTGTTCTGTTTTCTTCCCTTCGTGTGTTGACAAATTCTGCATCGGTCAATAAATCTATTCACATATGCACGCATACCTGGCCAAAAATACGATTCGCTCAGCTTTGCGAATGTTTTGTCATGCCCGAAATGACCTGCTAGTCCACCGCTGTGCTTTTCTCGTACCAAATTCTCTCTCATAGAGCAATCTGGAATGCACAATTGATTGCCTTTGAATAGCAATCCATCCTGTATCAAGAAATCTATCCACGGGCTCCTATCTCTGAGCACCGGATTCTCGGCTGCATACATATCTTTCAGGTTTTCAAAACCCAGCGTTTTGACCCTGAATTCCTGCAGCAACAAACATTTTCTACTCAAGGCGTCCGCCACCTTGTTGGCAGTCCCAGAAATGTGCTTTATGACAAAGGTGAAATTCTGCATATATTCCACCCATTTCGCATGCTTTTGATTCAGCTTCTCCTGCTGACTCACGAATTGCAGTGCATGATTATCACTGTACAGCACAAATTCTTTGGGTATGAGATAATGCCTCCACTTCTTCAATGCCTGGATAATGGCATAGAATTCTTTGTCGTATGTGGAGTACTTCAACTTTGCATCATCCAGCTTCTCGCTGTAATATGCAACAGGTCGGTCATCCTGACTTAAGACCCCTCCAACAGCATACCCACTAGCGTCACACTTCACTTGGAAGGTTTTCTGAAAATTCGGCAGCACCAAAATCGGCTGCTCAGTAATCTTCCGCTTCAACAAATTGAAGCTCTTCTCTACCTCGGCTGTCCAATGAAAAATTTTATGCCGATTTTTCACAGTGTCCATCATTGCAGCACTGATTCCACTGAAGTTTCGAATGAACTTCCTGTAGAAGCTTGCCAAACCGTGAAATCTCCTTACCTCGAAGACATTCCTTGGCGATGGCCAATTCCTGATCACGTTCACCTTCTCAGGATCCATCTTCAATTCGTTAGCCAAAATAACGAACCCCAGATATATGAGTTATGTCTGCATAAACGAGCATTTTTTTAAATTGATTAGCAGCTTCTCCTGCTGCAACCTTCTCATCACAATGGCCAAATGCCTCAAGTGTTCAGCTCTAGTCTTGCTGAAAATTAAAATATCATCCAGGTATACCACCACAAATTTGCCAATGAATTCTCGTAGGACTTCATTCATCAGTCTCATAAATGTGGTTGGCGCGTTTGTCAACCCAAACGGCATGACCAGCCATTCGTACAAACCCTCGTTTGTTTTGAATGTCGTCTTCCACTCATCTCCCTCTCTCATCTGGATCTGATGATATCCGCTCTTGAGATCTATCTTGGAGAAGTAATTTGCCCCACTCAGGAAATCCATCAAGTCGTCCATTCTCGGCAGTGGAAACCTGTATCTGATGGTGATATTATTAATGGCCCTGGAGTCTGTACGCATCCTCCAGCCTCCATCCTTCTTTGGACTCAGTACTGTCGGAACAGCACATGGACTCAGACTCTCTCTCACTAGTCCTTTGTCCTGCAGATCCTGTACCTGCCTTTTGACTTCCTCGTTCTCTTGAGGTGTCAACCTGTATGCTGCCTTATTTGGCAAACTTGCTCCGGGTATGAGGTCAATGTGGTGACTCACACTCCTCAACGGTGGCAACGAATGAGGTAGTTCATCCACGATGATATCAACGAACTCTCCCAGCAGTTCCTGAATCTCCTCTGGCAAGTCGTCTACTCTTGTGCTTGTCAGGACAATTCTCGGCTTCCTGACAACAAAGAATTGTGGATTCTCATCCTTCTCTAGCTCTGTGAGAAGTTCTTTCCCACTCATGAGAAGTATGGTACTGGTTACTTTCGACTCCACCTTCTTATCCTTCCTCGGAAGCAATGTATGTGTTTTTCCATCCTTGTCCAAGGTGTATGTGTTCATCCTCCCATTATGAACAACATTTCTGTCAAACTGCCATGGTCTTCCCAATAATACATGACATACATCCATGGGAATGACATCACATAGAATCTCATCCCTATAATCTTCCATTTTAAAATTGACCAAGCATTGCTTTGTAACACATACCTGGTGTCCTTTCTACAGCCATGTCACTTTGTATGGACTCGGGTGTTTGTTCGTTTTCAGCTCTAGTTTCTCCACCATCTCGGTCGAAACGAGATTATCTGTGCTCCCACTGTCCACTATAACCTTGCATTTCCAGCCCTGGGTCTTGCAAGTCGTCCGGAACAGTCTACATCTTTGAGTTGTATCCTCCATCTCTTTCTCGGGTTTCAAGAGAACTTTATGCACTGTTAGTGACTTCCCGCTTCCAGTGTCTTCATCTTCAACATCACGCCTCTGCGCCTCAGCAACATGAGCTTTTCCTCTGTCCATCTTTCTCTCTGGATAGTCCATGGCTTTATGACCGCCTTTTCCACATGTGAAACATGTGATGACTTCTCCTCTGCCTCTTCCTCTACCTCGGGTACGAGGAAATGTATTTGCATCAGTGTAATCTCCTTGCTGATCTGGTTGTTGTCTCCTCGGCTCAACAACTTGCTACCTCTGCTGCGAGGTTCCACCTCTTTCGGCTCTTCCATGAGGCCTCTTCCAATCCTCCCTGGGCTTTTGAGTTCTTTCTTGGGCAACTGCTTTGCCTCTAGGTTGGCTTCTGCCTCGCCCTCTCTGTCCCTGCCTGTGGTTCAGCTTCTCCTTGGCCTTTAGAGCCATCTGGTATGCATCCTCAACTGTGCGGACGGTAACCATGCTCAACTCATCCTGAATGTCATACCTAAGACCATTCAGATATCTTTCCACCTTTTCGTCATCACTCTCCCAATGACCAGCTCGAATATTGAGTCTATAGAATTCCTTGGTGTATTCTTTCACCGTCATCATCTTTTGTCTCAGGTTCTGCATGCGCCTGAACAGAGTGATCTGGTAATCCCTCGGAATGAATTTCGCCTTCATCTTGGCGATCATTCGATCCCAGTTCTTGATCTTCTGTTTTCCCTTGGAACGCCTGTCTGCCTGCAGCTCGTCCCACCATAAGGCTGCATGTTCCTTCAGCTTCGTGACGACATGCCTTACCTTCTTGTCCTCTTCGATGTCTTCGTAGTCGAAGTAGGTGTCGAGTGCTCGAATCCAATCCAACATCTCCTCTACGTTTAGATTTCCCTCATAGGCGGGAATATCCATCTTTGTCTTCGAGCTCATCCTCGAAATGGCTTTGATCAACCTCTCTGTCAAGGCATCTTCTGTGGCGACCTCTTCTTGGTCGTGTCCAGCTTCCTCTTCAACCTCAGGATCACTGAACTCTGTTGCACCCGCTCCACACCTCTGGGTGGCCTCCATATCTTCGAGTCTCGCCCTGAGATCTCGTATTTGACGCTCCATCTCCGGGTTACCTGCTGGCCTACCCCTTCTTCGCACGTCCCTGTCTTCACGATCAGGTGACTGCCTTTCCCTCCTGGGCGGAATTATGTCTCTTCTGTCTCTGCTTCAAAAACAAAGACACTCCGGCTCTGATACCACTCTGACGCAACCTACCCTCGATGGCACGGCCGCTCCCACCAGGACATTCTTCAACCTCGGGCCCGAAGAGTCTAAGCCCTTTTCAACTCCCCTCGGGAGTCACGAGTCACCCACAGTACTCCTTCGGGGATTCCCCCTCCTTCGGAAGTCAGAATATCGCGACTCGGGAATTCGCAGTTCACGCGAACACAATTTACTGACAGCTCAAAACCCCGAACCCCGAACTCCAAATAGTCAATAGTCAACGCTCTCGGGTCTCGGGGATGTTCCAATTGGGAAATCAGCGGACGAAAGGCAGGGATATACTTACCCTTCAAAGCCCCAAACGCCGATGTGCCGATATGCTTCCACCTGTCTTCCACTAGCTTCCGGGTCCCATGCTGCCACGTCCTCTTCGGGGTTTCGTGGATCGCGAATCCGCGATGCAAGAACTCATTGGCGTCGAGAACTCCGATTCTCCAAACGTCGAAACCCCGAAGTCCGATGACACCTGTCCTCCACCCGCACTGGGGTCCCACTCAACTACGTCACCCCTACGCTCGTGCGATTCGGGAATCGTGGGATCGCGATTTCAACAGTCACTGAATTCTTGCATTGGGAAATCCCGAATGCCGAAACTCCGATATCACGCCACCTATCTGCACCTCATGGGGAGGCCAAACACCTTGACACCTGTATCCCACTCGCTATCGGGAAATCGCGATTCGTGAAATCGCAGTTCCTGGTACACAAGGTCACAGACCTTGCAAAACTCTGAATCCCGACTTCTCAGGATCTGTGGCCACGTGTCTTCCTGAAGATCGACGGCTCCAGTTAATTTGGGAAATCGTCGGTCGCGATTTCGAAGAGTATGAGACTCTTTCCCTGGGAAATGTCGAACGCCGAACCCTGATCCTCAGGGATCGTGCGCCACGTGTCCCTATCTTGATCGACGGTTCAGATCGATTCGGTGAATCGCGACTCGCGATTTCACGAGGTGTAAACCTCTCACCTTATCAATCCCCGAATGTCGAAACCCCGAAGCCCGATGGACTTTTGTCCTCCCTGTCTGCGCTTGTGGGTTATCTCCCATGCAACTTCCCCACGATCGGAAGGTCCTCGGGATTTCGTGAGACTTCACGGGGATTTCAAACCGTAGATTCTCTCTCTCTTGAGAACTCCTTTTTCTCCTAAGGATAGATTCTGTTCACGCTCCTCCTGGGTCTGTTCCTCGACACTTACAAGGAATTATCCCTCCTAAGCTTTGTCTCTCTCTGACTCCTTCAGAGACTTCTCACGTTCTTCCAGTGCTCGACTTCTAACAGCTCTCAAAACGTTGAAGTCATCTAGACCTGCGCAATCCTGCTAACACAGTCCAGTCCTCCTTCCCTTAGACTCGGCTCTGAGACTTCAACTCGACCTGCACTCACCTGCATGGTTCGAATAACCCAACTCGACTCTGGGCGAAAGAGAACAAAAGTTCAACTGCTCAGCCTCCTCACGTACTCTATGCGGAGAAATTCAACTGCACTCTATGCAGGAATCTCCAGACTTAAGCAGAGAAACAATTGTAACTCATTCCCTCATTCTCTCAGGTTTCTAACTTGATATGCAATCACATATGCAGCATATAGAAGATAAACATAAAAAGAGGCAAACATGCAACAACATAATACCAACAACACAAAGAGACTGAATACATCCATGGAATTGAATAAAATCTTTCCTATTAATTCAATGCATGTACATGGAGTTTCTTCACAAGCTCTCTGCTCTGCTCTTCTTTTTCTTCTAATGCTAATGCTGAATAATCTATCAATTACACAAGGAGGGTGCCTATATTCGTTTTCCCTCCTGGAAGATGAAAACTGTCTAATCTACAGCTAACCCTATCTACCAGCATTTAAAACTGTTAAATGCCTTCTTATCTTTATTACATTACAAGTGCGCTTAGTTTGAATGCCTTTAAATGAACGGCGGCGCAACAATACCAAGGTAGAATTCAAAATCTGAAGTTCGCTGGCTTGTCCAACTGTCTCTTCTTTCTCCACGCGCTGGTTCATTTGAGGAAGTGTGGATGCACCTGCATCAGTCTGTCAGGGCTGCTATTCAGGAGCTGAAATCACAAGGGTTTAGAAAGCAGATCTTCGGCTGTTCTCTTGTTTAGAAAGGGAAAGGTTTGTTGATCGAATCTTATTAAATGTTCAAGGGTGGGATATATTATGAGTGTTCCCTTTTTTTTTTCATGAGGATTGGGAAAGAAGATAGCGCAGCATCGACAACCCCGGCCTTTAGACATCAGCCCGCCTCCATGATCCAGAGATCCTCACAGAATTGGGAATTGAGAATTTTTATGCGCGCCTTCTAATTTGATCGTGTCTTTCATGGGTCTAGATTTCGTGGGCATTAGACAATAGATACAGGGTGTTGCAGTATTTTCGGTTTCTCAAAAAAGATGCAGAGGATGGCACAGGCGTGGTTTATGGGAGGACCTAGTAGCACCAACCATCAAAAATCGCCTTCAAAGTTCAAAGCTCTGCTCAAACCGGAGTGTCTTTAAGGATATGGACTATCTGGGAGTTTATCCCGAAAGATTCATCATGTTACCTAACTTTCTTTATATCTCAAAAATTCACTGCAAAACTCATGAAGGTCGTTTCTTCTACCGCAAACTTCAACATCTAGATTTTCTTCAAAAACATACTTTTGGATGGTAGAAATATAAATAATAAGCGCTTCCAGATTCTTTGAATCTATGTACTGAGTCTGCAGAACTTTAACCGGCTGAATCAACTGATTATTTTTCCAATGTTGCACAAAAATGTCCAATTTCAAGATTCTGAACCGTGAAACACCAACAACTGGAGGAATGAGGAATCCAGGCAGAAGATCGTCAATAAGATGTACACACTCTTCTCACAACACCCATCTCTCTCATTTTTCGGTTTTTTTTTTTTTTTTTT
>ML778032.1:2044884-2066528 GCA_009831015.1 Picea engelmannii
GGGGGGGGGGGATTAGTTAAAGAGTTTCGAGGGTCATTAAAAATGTTATGAGCAAAACCAGATAAATTACGATGATAAAAAAAAAATCCTAAACAGCCAGTGTGGATCTCCCAAGCCACAGTGAGAATCGTGGGTGCCTAATAAACATGATGTTATGATTAAACCTTAAACTTTCCCTAGACCAAAATGAAAAATAAAAAGTTTCCTGGTGATGTATGCTCTCTAATACAAGCTATGTTATTGTTTGTAAACTTGATTTATAAGCCACCCATATAATTTTACCGATCAAAAGAAACAACCGGTTGTTTCGAAATATTTGCTAAAACTAAACAGATAAAGGAAATAATTAAAGGATCTTTGTATCTGGTGCTCTGGTAATTACAATAACCATAGCATCACTCCTTCCTTTTTCTATAGCTAAGTAAGACGACCACATACACCTAGGATTTGACGGCCCTAAGGATGTCGTCTAGTCTTACCCCGTACACGATTTCATTTACGTATGGAGTCCTCTTTTCTATGATACATAACAGAAGGTTTTTTTTTTTTCAACTTCTGTACCTGGGATATTTGATATAGATTTTGATGGAATCGAAAAACAATTATTATACTATATTGCATTATCTCGGATTACTCCTTCGTTTTGCATGTGATGTGAGAGCTTCTTCAAGCTGTTGTTACGGTAGTGGCTTAAGGGTGCTGCTGATATAGTAGCTTTTGCACAATTTAGAGTTTTACTTTTAACACATTTGGGGCACATCCACTTGTATAAAATATAACAGTAATGTTGTAAATGACAGAGATCAGACTAACAGTACATATATGAAGAAAATCTGATTATTATTTAGTACTAAGTTTGGCTGTTACAAACAGTGAACACTGAAAACACCCACAATTTCTTCCTATATTCACATAAATATATTTACATCGTCAAAGCAAAAACAAAGTTGGAAGGATATTTACAATGGCACTCAAATCCTCTTCCTCGATGCTACTAAAACAATAATAAAGTCCAAATAGGAAGCAGGTTCTAATACCAAATGTAGGGGTAAGTTTAGGGTTGATCGTAGTTTTCAGCAGCTATATGTTTTTCACACAAATTTTAGGATGTAATAATTTTTTATTTATTTATTTAACTTCATTTTACATGTCATAAAGATTTTGGTATGATACCCAAATATTTATGTAACAACCCTAATAGCTTGTTTTACTTTAGTAAATTTGTAATGCATTTATTTTTATATTTGTTTTAAAATTTCTTTGTTTTGTTTGCAGGTTAAGCAGAGGGGAATGAGAGCTAGAGCTTGGAGCTAGGAACTTGGCCCATAGGCCCAGATTTCAAACTAAGACGCTCTGATACCATATGTAGGAGCCGAATTAAATTAAACATCTATTAATTCTACAAAATAGCAGTAAAATCCAAGAAATTTCTATAATTTAGCACATTCGACTACAAATTTATCAATAATAATAAATTTTTATAAGAGATTAAAAACAATTGCATAATTTTAAATACCTGAACCTGATGCTAATAACCCTCTGTTTGTCCTTTACTTTCTTGACCGTTGTTGCACTGTAAAACACTGCCCAAAACCTAGTTCCTCCCTGCCAACTAGGTAACTTCCTAGCTCCAGGATATCATATGGATATCCTGCCCCCCGTGCCCAAAACCTCTAGCAACCCCGGTGCCTGACTGATACAATCCCCACTCCCAAAACTCCCCTCCTCTCTGCAAATCCAACCCCCAAAATCAATCGCTCATCCCCCCATCGAATCACCTCCTGTCCACCTCCTTCCCCTCCATATTCCTCCTTCACTGACTACCCCCCTCATTTACTCCCTACCTAACCCATTTATTACCTTCTTATCCTTTCCTGTTAATGCCCCTTATCCCCTTTATTTAATATCTTATCCCTTGTAGTTAATATGTTATCCATTTTCAGGTACGTAACTTAATTTAATAATATAATTTATTATCCTCCTTTTATTTATTTACCTTATTAATTAATGAGTTAATTAATACTTAAATTAATCATTGACAATCATGAATAACTAATTAATAATAATTAATTAGTTAATGTTATTTTAAGAAATAATTATGGTTTATCTAATCTTTTAGGACAGTTATATTATTAAATTAATTATAATTAATTATCATATACACCTATTTAAGCAGGGTCGTTATAGTGGGTCAACTAGCATACACACGTGTGCAGTAGTGGAGCAGGGCACATATGCCTTCAAAAAGAGTGTTTTTTAAGAATTTGTTTAGTAGTGGCTTGGAAAAGAAGGCAAATGAGATGGCGTGATGCCAGGTAAGCATGTCTGGTGCAATTTAGGGTTATAACACTAGTTGTCTCTGTTGCAAATACATGGACCATGAAGTGTTGGATTGCCCTAGAATGATTGCTAAGATTGAAGGAATGAATCTAAATCAAGGAAACCCTAAGGCAGATCCAGAAAAGGCAGAACCCCAACAAGAATTAGAGAAGGTATTGATACAAGTGAAAGAGACCCTGAATGACTACTGACATGTCAACTTATCAGATATCTTCAAAGAGAAGGAATTCATCGAAGCAAGAATAGGGGACTTCGACATTGAATGTGTCCTGGATGAAGAAACGTAGATGAATATTATGCCAGAAATAACTTGGGAAGCTATAGGAAGGCCTGCTATGATTCCTTCCCTAGGAGGAATAAGTTTATTCATAGGAAAGCTAGTAAACCTACATGGAAGGCTTGCCCAGATACCTATGAATGTCAATGGAGCTTCGACAGAAGAAGACTTTGAGATTATTAAATTTGTTGAAGACAGAGCCCCGTTTACCATGCTAATAGGAAAACCTTGGATTGATAGAGATCAAGCCATATGAAAGGAGGAAGAAAAAATTTTGGAACAGAAGAAGCAAGAGTTAAAAGAATTTATGACCAAAAGGATCGCGCAGTTGATTAAGGAACAAAAGAGTAGATCACATAAATTTTAATGCTAGAAACTCAGATGTCGAGGCTAAGAGAACACTAGAGGATCCCCAGAAGATTGAATTATGTATCCCAGACAAGGAAGAAGTATTAAACAGGAACCCTGGGAAAAAATTTCAACAGTACGAAGTAACTAAGACCAAAGAAGAAAAGACTCAGAATGATAAAAGCATTACCAAGACGAAGCTCAATGGAAAGAAGGCTAGAAAGTTAAGAAAGAAAAGGGATAATATTGAAAGGTTACAGGAGGTTCTATAAGAGATCCCGCAGAAAGAAAAATTGCAAAATTGGAGCTTTGCTGAGATATCAGAACAGTGACATAGATTAATTCTCCATGAAAAAGAAATATAGCCATTGGACCGATATATCCATTTGACTTCCGCTCCGAATGGGAAGAAAAGCAATAAAGACACATCATTAGACCATTGGGCCACGCCATAATGGATCAAACAGGAGTTAATGGAGGGTCATGACCATTGTGAGCCAACCATTATCGACTCACCTATTTATCTCGTCTAGCCATGCATGAAGAACACTTTTTCCAAATCGAAAATTTGTGCTCGCAACCTTGATTAAGATTGTCCAGTGATCATTACGCTCTTGCTTTCCATATTATTTCTATGTCTACATTACTTCGTGAACCCAATATTATTAACCCCAAGAACATATGTCCGAGGAGATTAGCGCACTTGAAGAATCTACGAAGTAAGTACTCGTTGATATTAGGATCGAGAAAGTCATGTCGGAAAGAAAGATGTCTGCAGGTGTGCAAGCATCATCGACAGGAGGAATCCAACCTTCTCCATCGACTGCTCGTGGAGCAGGAACTTCCAGAATCATGACAGAGACGCGAATGAAGCCTAGAGACAATATCACGAATGCCAAGTTGATTCTGAGAATCTTACCTGTATATATACCTCCTCTAAGTGGCGTAGTGAACAGAGACAGTGTGCCCAGGGATTTTGAGTATGCTTTAGTCACTGCGTACCTCCCGAAAGGGGTGCGCACAGTTCGTGCCGACCAAGATAAACTCGTAGCATTGAAGTTTAGTGACTTCAACCTCAGAGACAAAAAGGATTATAGCATGCTCACCCCGCATAAGTATTTGACCAGGAAAAAGGGAAGAACTCCAAGATTATCCAGTAGTCATGGACCCAGAACCTCGCGCAGTCCACACTGCTCAATGTGATGAAGATCCCACACTTCAGAAGGCACCAGGAATTGAATTCCTGTGTCAAATTGCCACTGTCAAGTTACCACAGAGTATACTTATGGTTGAACTATTGCATCACTGTGGATTTGAACTTGATCAATCAGATCACCGGGCTTAGCATGCAAGGCCCTGACCCACAGGATTTTTACCCTGGAAAGACCTCAGACCGAGCATTAGCGTAGATGATCAAAGAGACTTATGGCGATGTCGATAAGGGCACGCGAGGCTACAAGGTAGCCTCTATATAGAGTGGTGCAGTGCGTCTTGCATGTCAATTGATCCCAGGCAAGCTAGTTCGTAAGAACCGGCCCACCCAAGTGACTGGATTCGTCGTTGACCTCGTAGGGAAGTGCATAGAAGGACTTCATATGAATTGGGTGCAGTAACTGGTAAACCAGTTGGAACCGGACTGCAGGGAAGCACAATACCAAGGATATGAGTTCCACTTCAGTTGGCTTCTCATACTGATCGCATTCATTGCATGGTATATGCTGGAAGGTGTGACCTTCCCGAACATCGAGCCCTTTGAACCATTGGCCATGAAGTTCAGTACCTTCTGGTACTCAAACTATATGAAGAAGCAATGGAAGTCAAATGTTGTCTTCCACACTGACTACAACTAGTTGAAAGTAGCCATCCATTTTAAGCCTTGTATGACGCCGAATAACCTCCACAGGTTTCAGCCCCTAATGAAGTTCAGCGTGGACTGCCACTTCATTTATATAACAACACGTGCAGATGGCCATAATCAACAATTGTAGTCCTATTATAATCTTACGGAGGGATATTTAGAGGAAATCACCAAGGAATGGTCAGTGGACCTCCTTATCCTAGCCAACCCTACGGAGTTGTCCGATGTAGACAGTCTGGAAGCTGCGTAGGATACACCCAGACTTAGTAAAACAAATAAGCCTGAAGAAGTTCAGGATGTAGACAAGACATATGTGAAGGCTGCGTCTATGTCACCATATCAAGGAGGTGCTGGTGAAGAGATCGGCAAGGAAACATCGCATAAATATGAGGAGGACCCCTCAAACAAGAGAAAGGTGTCCCCTTAGAAGCCTTCATCCAGAAAGAAAATGAAAGCAACTAGGACCAAGTTCGAGACTGTCCTCACCCCAGATGAATTTAACTTCATCATTTTTGCATTGAACGACACTTTGCTAGAGATTGTAGAGAAGCAGGAAGCTAGGTAGGAGGCGATGTATAGTTAGATCGAGATAGAGCTCCAAGGAGTGCAGCATGCACTTCAGTCGAGGTGCACAATCTCCACTATGCCCCTGTCGGGCGAAACACCAGAAGAAGGAGATGAGCCAGCCCAACTCCAACGAATCACAGATTCAGTTGAGGCTCGACTTCGAAAAGCACAAGATGAAGCAGAGAAATCCATCCAGGATTTGACACAAGTATAGGGAGTACTTGTAGAACAACACAGTGCTGCAGAACAAGAAAAGAGTTCTCTCCAAGAAAAATGGAATGATGAGAAAGCACAACTACAACAAGGAAAGGAAAAGTTGTTGGCGGAGAAACTAGAGGTAAAGGAAGCGATCAACATAGCACTTCACTCTATGACAGTCATTGAGGTATAGGATGAAGAAAGAATCCCATAGCAGGTGGCACAACTTGAAGATGTGATCCAGAAGCTACAACAATGCATCGCAGATCTAGAGCCCCACGTTGTACCTGAAACTCCATAGGAGGTAAGATACCTAAGGGAAGAAACTTCCCATAGCACAGTTGGTAGATTAAAATTATTTTCCTTGGAATGCAATAAGATGAGTAACCCGAGTTCTCAGACTTACGAGAACCTCACGGAGAATCCAAAGTTACAGGCATTGGAGTTGCAACTCTAAGAAGCAAAGAAACACGCTGATACGTTACAGGCGCAACTGAAGGCCTTGTCACTAGTGGAAACAATGAAGTGGTCTCAAGAGAAATGCACTTCCCAACAACAGATCCATATGATTCAGATTAAAGTAATGGAATTCACTCAATGACCTCAACCAGTGAAAGAAAAGGCATGCCAACTGTTCACTGAAGTTGAAATCCAAGGATATGAACTGGAACAGATCATCATCACCATAGAACAACTCTTAGAAGGTCTAGTGAATGATGTAGTGATCTAGGATTTCACTGAGAAAGAGGTTGTAGCACTGCAACAGGTCGAAGCAGCTCGAGCCAAGATTGAAGCATTCGAGGAAGAATTGCTCAGACCAGAGTGACTCGGGATGAGTCATAGGTGAGTGTTGGGGGCCTATTGGCCCTTGACTAAGTTTTGGGAGTTTCTTGGTCATATTGACCTATTTTGGGACTTTGATAGCTGTTGAAGGAGGAGCGCAAGATGGAGTGGAGATCACGAGATCTCGACCCACTTTTGGGTCCATTTTGGGTTTTTTGGAATATGTAACGGGATTGGGATATTGGCCCATGGGTTTTACCCATGCTTAGGCCTATTTTGTATGTATAAATAGTAAGCTAGTGAGATAGAGGATATATCGGCATCTATGTGATGTATGCTAAGTGCAAGTAAGGTTTGTAAGTGCTTTATTCCTATATGAGACTTGCAGGGCTAAGTGAAAGTCATCGTAGGAAGTTGGAAAAGGCTTTGTGTTGTAATGCAAGGAAGAAGGATCTAGTGAGCTATGCAGATCTTCTGTCCTATGCACGATAGGGTTTTTGATGGCTATGTGCTTGTAACCGATTGAAGATGCTAATAAATAAGAAGAATTGGTGGACGTATCCCCAGGGTGGGGGTGAACCATGTAAATACTGTGTTGTGTTTCTTTGTGCTTGTCCAATGTGTTTATGTTCCCATTTTTCTAAGTGCTATGAGATGACTGAATATATCTTCTTATGCTTAAAGTGTTAATGATATGTAGGATGCTATATCCAATACACATGAATAGGCTTAGTTCCTGATCCATTATATTTGATGTAGTTTACCAATGCTAAGTGATTTAATATGTTATATGACTGTGAATGGTGCGAAGCCCTGTGTTATCAACGAAGTGGATATTGACTACATATTAAAGAACCAACAGTGCTAAGTGATTTATTAAGTGTTAGAATCATAGATCTATGTACCAGATAAGGTTGCAAACACATGATTCTTGCAACCACCCCTGCCTCTACCTCAGGTGAGACTTCATATTCTTCGCAGGTGTTGCCGAAAGGGCCAGTAGATAGGGTTTTGTTGGTGCATTGTAGCGCTGAACCCCGGGTCTTTCCCTATGCCAACAACCATTAACAAGTGTGAGGGAAATCACCAATGATGACAATGAATCCAAAGATACTCTAAGTACATTCCATCGAATGTGAGTAGATGAACTGAAGTTGAACACCCGACAAAATCTTTCAATCTGAGGTAAATGTTGTAAACCCACTATCGAAAATGAGGAAACCTGTCATTAGGCATGGAGGTCCCAAGGTACTGAATAGTTTCTAAGTCTAGTTCTTGGATAAGGTGCTGAAGTCGACAAGGACAAACTCATTGAAGGAGGGTCGTGATGTTTCCCCCATCATCGATACAAAAAAAAAGGATAATGATTTGAGATGGTAGATAGAAGAGCATGAAATAATATAGGGATGAAAAAATGGAGAGGTTAACATCCTTTGAACATTACATGACACATGAATGACCTGGAAGCATTGACTCAATGAGGCCGAAATAGAGGAAGTAATGATGTGACGAAAACCAATGTATCTCTTAGAAAGAATCAAAAGAGCATGAAAAAACATGAAATGGGACGACAACCATAGGTTCTCTTTTGAAGGAGTCAAAATAGGATGACGAAACATGGGATTCAGAAGGCGTAGAGACAAGCAGATTATTCAATTATTTGAGATGATGTAGACAAGTGCCATGTTCAAGGGAGACAACAAATATTCCATAACACTTATAAAAAACTTGGTCGAGTTCTCTTAATTCGCCCCCATCATGATGGATGAGTACCTCTTTATTTTTTAACGGGCATGAGGAGGATAATAGATGCTCATTCCCAAAAAGGGTCCTTCATGTTGATCAATTTTTGAGTACCACTCATTTTATTTTACTTTCTAAATTGATTTCACAGTGGGGAATGGTTTATATTTGTTTTGTTTTCATGACTCTTATCAATAAAGTCAGGTCTGTTTGAAATTATGAAACCTCATGTCTAAAAGAACTGGAGATCTAAACTAAGAATCTGCAGCTAACATTACATCTAATGCGCTTATGTTCGACATCGAAAAAATTCAAGCAGGTAAGGTGACCACATAGTCACAATAGCCATTGAGTGTCGATGCACCATCACCATCGGCTTAAGGGGGTTTTGGTTTGCGTAAGTTATTCTCCAAGAATTTTCAAGAGATAGTCGATCGCCATCGACATCGAAACATTACAGGAAGGATAGAAATTGACAAAGGTCGTAAAGAAATCACTGATAGCCAATGTCCAATGTGCTTTGTCGGGGTTAGGGAAATCTAGAAAGGTTAAAAAAATCATTTTTGTCTGCGACAAACATATCGTCGATCGCCGATCCCCGATACACTTTTGGCATCTGGAATTTTTCAAGAGAGTTGATCCGAGAGAACTTGGGTAGGCTTATCGTCGATCGTCGATCCTTGATACTTTTTGGCATCGGAAACATAGGATCAGGTTTTAGAACATATAGCTTAAAGAAAGTCTCGATTCTAATTAAGATGAGTAAATGAAGACGTCGGTCTCAAATTGTCACGTGTCTTTATCACGTAGGGGGTTCGTACGACCTAGTTTCATCCTGAGTCATATTAAGGTTCCTTGGGTCCTAGTCACGCCTCCTATTCATCTTTTCCACGTCAACTCTCTACGTCAAGATCAATCGGCATCGAAGCTTTTTCAAGAAGATATTAAAGAAAAATGTTCGAAGAAGAATCCTGACCCCTGACTCACCAACTGGACTAGCGAAACGATGGGATGTTTCAGACATAAGATACGATCGGATTCTGACATTTAGTAAACCAGTTAATTATTTATCCCACATTTGTTGCTACCTTGTGTGCCAATTTAACAACAACAATTTGAAACCACCGATAGGAAACATTACAACCCATGCCTGCGCCGTCAACCCACGATGAATTTAATTTTAAACATCTTTGAAGATCTAGTGGAAGATTTAATGAAACTACACTCATAACCTGAATTGAATGGCCGATGCAACAAGGTAAGTTCATCCATGTTTAAATCTCTAGAATGGTTTTGAACAATTTCATTTTGTGCACAAGCTTGAATTCCAGAGAATCCAAAGAAGAAAGGAAAGCGTCTCGATACTGTGTTGATCTCCAGATTATCAAAACCAAGTTAAACAAGCTGCAGAGGTATGTGTTCAAGTTTATCATATTCGATGATCATAATTTATATATGCATATGATTTTCGTACACAGTCTCTAAACTATGTTCCAATTACAGGTAAAATGTCGCCAAGAAAGCAAACCACTAGACGTTCACCGAGAGCACCCAATCTGAAAGAAGCTGAGATAGGTGAAGGTTCTTCTCCTGGTGCGGTGAGGCAGCTGGAATACACTCCCAAGGAAGAACCAGTAATAAGAACCTCAACAAAGAAAGATTTTGTCCAGCCTCCGGTCTTTGGTGATACAGAAGCAAGCACCAGATCCAAATTAATTCTCCCATATTGGGGGGACCTTTTCAATAGAATCAGTCAAGGGGAGTACACAGAATATATCCCACACAGTGACCCAGATGAAAGGGTGCTCAATGACCAGGTGTTCCCAAACATTCGATGGTCTTATTTGCACATGGTAGCCAACAAAACCCCAATTTTCCCTTGCATAGTGGTTCTAAAGTGGCTAATCAACCATATATATGCACATAAATGTTTAATCAACGATGAGAATGGTGGGTGTGTTAGATTTTTCCTCCTGATAGAATTCCAGAAATACTACAAGCTCATAAACCCATAGGAGAGACTAAACACATACTTCTTGGTGAAGTTCTATGAATTCCACGACACCAGTTGCCCGATGGCCTCATCATGGAAGGAGGGAAATAAGTTCACCAACCGGAGAAGTGGTTGGTATGGGATGATTAACTTGAGGGAGCCATACATATATTTGATGGATCTCATATGCCAACTATACGCAGAGAAGGACTAGTCCAAGTTTTTGAAAGCATAGATTCCCTTGGCATACATAGTGGCGATCTTCGGGAGCATCTTCCATTGGCGAGCGATAATTTCCAAACAACTAAAAATTTGTCTAAAACAGGATCAACCACCAAAATAAGGGGAAACACCCACTTTCCACATGGCCTTGTACCTGCTCGATGTCATCGGTGCGAGAAATTTCTTTTTCGACATGAATTTAAGCTGACATGTTGCAGAGCTCCCGGTCCATGTTTATTTTATCATACTATGGGAGAACATGTATAAAAATTACTATGCACTCATATGCAATGAATTCATCACTCGTATTCATTTCATCTTATTTAAAAAGGAATTCCCAATATTATCCGCAACAACCAATAAAATGGTAGAAAAGGTAGGCCACTAGTATTTAGATGAATGCTCAACCTATATCAGGGTGTTTGGGTCCATCGGAGCACCGCATATTCTAGTCGCGCACGTCCCAGACCGACTCATTGTGGGAGAAATATGCTATCAGACTATCCTACAGGGCTATAATGCCACCCTAGTCAAGGACAAGAAGCGAGCCTTCATACCCTACGGTTTCTATGTGGGGTTTTATCTGGTAAAGGCCGATTCTCAAACCAAACAGGAAGAGATGAGCCAACTTGAATTCAAGCTCCACACAGGTCGATTCTGCAAGCATGACCCTAAAGGCTCGGTCCTCCAACATGCTTCACAAGTATCATCATGTTGGCCATATTCTCATGATAAGTTTGAGGATGAAATATTCATGGAGTGCACTTAGGACTAGGAAGAGGTAGTACAGAGGATGTCCAACCTGAATATGACCAGGTTCAAGGCCATGATCATGGATGAATAGGTGGAGAGAATAGAGTAGTCATCCTAAGAGGCCCTCGGAGCCAGGGAAGAAATCAGAGTGGCAGAGACCACAGAGGCACAGAGAAGGGGATTTCTCTTGCTAGAAGGGGCACAGAGAATCATTGATTAGTTTCAAAATGACCCTAATCTAGTAGAGATGACGAGGATTCCCGCTGATGACCCAATCAAAATTCAAGGAGATCTGAGTGTCCTAGAGCTGATTCAACTTGAAGAATTCACTAGGCCCTAAAACCCTGAAGTTCCACCAGCACAGATTAGATCACTAGGTGGAATTTCAACCCAGCATGAGATAGTGAGGACATCAAGAAGAACAAGTGTACCAAATCCCTTGTTCGACTTGATAACCATCTATGATGATGAGGAGAGCTTGAAGGTTTCCCTGGTGACTCCAGTGAAGATTACAAAGGAGAAAGAACCTGAGAGAGAATCTACCCCAGGTTCTAATGCTCCAATTCAGAGCCTTCCCCATAGTGATAATGAGGTCGAAAGTTCCTTATACATCGATCTAATCGACGTGTCGGCAACCCTAATGGACATCTCAAGGGATAAGCTAGGATCAGGCAACCAGAAAGACGAAATTCCACAACAAGAAATCAACATTTGAATAGCCTATTATGACATGAACTTGCTAGAGTCATGTGGGTTTGTTGTTTCTAACTAAGCCTATATTTTTTCCCTGTCTCTATCCTTTTCGCAGGCCGAGTCTTGAAGTTTTTCTCCCTTTAGATGATAAAATAATTTTTTGTTTTCCCTTGTTCATTTGTGCGCCCTGGTCTCCCTGTTTCTTAGCTCGCAGCTAGTCATCCAAATCCTTGATCATGCAGGTCGCAGCCATGAACAAAAAGTGCATATTTCTTAAACAATTTGTTTCGATATTGAAGCATAAGAAAAAGACAATTTTAATCTTTCAATAACGACCATTCTAGGAACAGTCCAGATTAGTAGCTCACAGATGTTCGAGAGTGAAAAATTCCACAAAGTATAGCACCAGAACAAAAGGCCCCGAAGTGAATACAAGTCATTGATCTTAAAGAGGATAGGTGGCAGTTGATCGAAGCCTTCGAGGAAATGAGATTTGGGAGATTTGAAATAAGAAGTGCTTATAAATCATGAGGGATCGAAGTCCCGAAGGCCCGAAATGGATTTGAGTCATTGATCAATTAGAGCCATGTGTCATTAGATCCACATCTTTGGGTAAAAGTGCATGGAGAAGTAAGCTAGATTTGAGTTTTGATTTTCCCGAAGTCTCGGAGACCCAGAGTGGATCTCGGCCGTCCAAATTCATAATTCCACAAGTCATCAGATGCTCAGCTCCAGAGGTTTTTCTTAGAGGGAAATGTGGTTTGAGAATTGAAATTCCTGAAGGTCGATTCGTGAAGCAGATCTCAGTCGTTGATTTGAAGAGGAAAGATATGATCCATCGATCTAAAGCCCGAGAGCTGGGTCATTGATCAGGAAGCCTCATCTCAGATCACAAGATCAACGGTCATGCTACATTGTGGGGTTGAAAGGTTCACATGTTTAAAAATTTCAAGGGCGGGCCACAATCAAATCGTGGTTTTTTGAAAGGGACACGTGGCAGATCATGGTGAATTGCGGGGACAAAACCAATTTTATTTCAAACCACCCTTGGTCGCACCCATAATCGTGCAATTGCATAGGTTCATGGCCCTAGGTCAAATTTAATATGGAGCGATGGAGAGGAGTTGCGCCAAAGATTGAAAGCATCTGTATTGGTCATAGAAGAAGATCTGCTTGGCCTCGAGACGTCAGGATTTACTCGAAAAATTTGTATGGCATTGCTTGGAAACATTCATGAGTGTTAGGCCCTGTCCTGATCCCAATGAAGGTAGTTATTGAATATTGTGAGTGGTAGTTGAGACCTCATCTCACCCCATAAATTGAAAGCATTGCAGAGCACAACCATGAAGGAACGTTGATGATCTAAAGCTTCCTTATGGGAAATTTTTCCTGTAAAGCACATAACTGCACCTGGCTCACATCTGACATGAGAAAAACTGCATAATCTGACAGAGAAGGTGCCAAATGAAGGCTTTGAAGGCAGTTCTCTGATCACACTCCTGGTGGTTGCAACATTGTTGGTTATTTATAGGAAGTTTTGATATTTTGTTAAGGTCGAATGGTTGAGCTAGGCTCCCTGCTATTGTAATATTTTTATGAAGAAGACCGGTTCTCTGGTTATGTATTTTTACTTGAGATATCTTGGTTAATCTAAGTAATCTTTCTTACCCCATCTTATTTCCCTTTGATACTAAGAGAGTTCATGAATGACTTATTCACATGAATTGTTGTAATTGTATTATGATGAATGTTTGATTATAGTGATGTTATGATTTCTTTCATTTTCCTTGAAATTTGAATCCAAGAGAATCTTGTGTTTAAGTTTTTCCTCCTTAGGTTGCTGGAAGACTTGATGTTCATGGCAGACCTCTACACTATCCTCACCAAATTCTTCCCTCTATTCACCTTTACTCCAACTAACTGACTGAAGTTAATCAAGACCTCACCTACAAGTGCATACCAGCCCAATTTTCTGAGTTAAAACGATATCATCTTGATACTACGCCCATTTGACCTCTTTAAAACCAACCTGTGACATACAAATCTGATGGGTACTAGGCTTACCTCTAATACAATCTAGAGGTGACTTCTAGTGCTAACATTTCTGGCACCGTTGTTGGGGAATGAATTGAAGACTTTTCCCTATGATAGAATGACAAAGAAGCTCTGATTCTGAAGGTGCATCAGATATCAATACCATTGAATATTTCAACTTGCACCTGACGACTCCACTGTGTCAGTTCTGGATTTTAAAGATAGACACATGAGGTCCACTCCACTTTTACATCTAGCAACGTCTGAAGTTGACCCGGAGGAAATTATCAGAAAGGGAAGGACCGCTCAAAAAGGTACCTCCACTATTGTACCAAGTTTTTCTGATAATTTGCATAATCCTTCTTTACAAACTCCAGTAACTGTTTATGATTTTCCTATTATACAAACTGTTGGAGTTTCAAGATATTTAAATTTTGGGCGTTTTCCTGCCGATTTATCCCCTCCTATTCTTGGTTTGGAATGAGAGATCTTTAACACCCCTTTCTCCCCCGAAGTTGTGAAGTGGAAGGAGAGAGCTTTGACCTTAGAAGATTTTCCTAATCCAGACTTTACTACTCATCCTTCTATTAGAGTTGTTGCAGTTACAGAAGGGGAAACCTCTATTACCTCTAGACCCTCATCTTTATCTCCTAATGCTCATCCTTTTCCTTTTTCTCCCGGAAGAATAGCCCCCGTATTGCCTATCTGAACTCCATCTCCTCGTGGTTCTCCTCCATTTCATGTCCAAATGCCACGTGCTAATCCTCCTAGGAATAGGATGGTTGAGATAATGGTTGCTAGATATGCCCCTCTGGTTTTACCTCATACTATGAATGCTCTCCCAGCCATAGAATACCTTAAGTACATGCCCCAGTTCACATGGGAGGGATACGTGATGGCAAAAGAGCACCTTGCATCCTTTTATAGATTTGCAGAGATTCGGGTCATTGAAAATGAAGATGTGTGAATGAGAGTTTTTGTACAGAGCCTTAACGGTGATGCCAGGGACTGGTTTAAGGACTTGCCTCCTAGATCTATTGATGGGATTGTTTCTCTAGATGATTCATTCTTAAGAAACTTGGGGAATAAAAAATATCTCCTTTATTATATTACAGAATTCGGGTCACTTAAGAGAGAAGAGGAGGAATCTGTTTCAGACTTCTTGAAGAGATTTAATAAGATGTATAAAAAGATTCCCAGTGAAATTAAACCTACAGAAACCTCTACCAAGATGACTTATGCTAATGCTTTCGACCCTATTTTTTGCCTCCTATTGAGAGAAAGAAGAGCTACCTCCTTGGCTCATATGCAAGATGCAACCCTTGAAGTGGAATCCAATATATTGGTAGCTAACAAACATAGGAGTAAATTTGATAGAGACAGAGGAAAAGGTAGGTCTGAAACTTCGACTTCTAGTTCCTCTACTACCCCCCCTCAAACGGATGAAGTGACCAAGCTACTAAAATCACTTTCTGCTAGAATGGAAAATATTCAATTAGAAGGAAAGCAGAGATATAGGAATTCCAAAAATAATGAGAATAGGGGTAGTTTCAAAATACCAACTAATACCCCTCAAATCATCCAAAGAGATCAGAGAAACAGGGACAGAGATTATCAAAAAATCCAAACTCCTGTCCAAAATAACCTAGTTACTGATGAAAATGAAGAGGGACAATACATCGATCCTGAGATCCATTGCCCTAGAGATACCTTTTCGTCCCCTCATTTAGCTCAGTCTGCATATGAGGAGGCCCTCATAAGTGATCAACTGAATGAGCTGAGCAAGGGAGAAAAGACCAGCAATGATCCAAATAGATATAACCTCAGATCCAAGAAGAAAGAAGCAAATCCTGACATTCCTGAGTGGCGTGCTAGAGCTGAGAAACCTGCTAAAGATAAGGTAGAGAACAACAAAGAGAGGAAATAATAGAGTCCCCCATGAGTGGTCAAAATTCCTATCCTAGAGGTGAAAGAGATTCTAAATCCTCCCTCCTCTTATAGATTTGAGCAAGAGATTAAAAATATTAGGATCCTTGTGCCTATATCAGAGTTAGTTAAGCATGAGGATTTCAAAAGGTGCCTATCAAAAAAATTTCAGCACGAACCTGCATCTCACTCCACAGACTCAGTTAACCTCTAAGATGAAAATCCAGTTGTCATGTTAGGGCCTTTGATAGAGGATAGAAATGACTCCTCCCCCCCCTTCTACACTTCATTGAACATCCATGATAAGGCGTTTCATAAATGCTTGATGGATTCATGGGCATCTCACAATCTTATGCCTCAGATTGTCATGGAAGAGCTCGGGTTGTAGTTTACAAGAACCTATCACGACCTGTATTCTTTGGACTCCAGAAAGGTGAAGTGCCCTGGGGTTATGAAAGACCTGGTTGTGTCCCTGTTCCAGCTTCCAATAAAGAGTGTAGTCATTGATATCATAGTGGTTGATGTTCCCCCTAAATTCAGGATGTTCCTGTCTAGATATTAGATAAAGAGACTGGGGGAACCTTGCAGATGGACCTTTCATATGACACAATTCTTATATTTGGGGGTGAACAAAGGAGAATCTATAGGGAAGCATAGCTCACGTACATCATCAATGATGAAGCAAACCCCACCAACCATCCTTTTTTAATTTTGACACTGATTTGGGATCCAACATATTGCAGCTGACTGATACCCCTGAACCTCCTCTTGAAATAAAAAAAAATTCCATTGTTTTTTGTGAAATCCCTCCTTCAAATACCCTTGTTTGGAACATGTTCTTTGATGGATCCTATTCTAAGGAAGGTGTTGGTGCTAGATTAGTCTTTGTTTCACCATGTCAAGAAACCATACCCTTGTCCTACAAGTTAGAAGTTGAAGCTACCAACAATGTGGTAGAGTATGAAGCTCTTGTTTTAGGTTTAAGGGCTTCAAAGGACACGGAGATAGAAGAGATATCAATATTTGGAGATGCAAAGCTAATTGTTCATTAGATCAAAAATATTTATCAAGCTAAGAACCCTAGGCTTATGACTTACATGAATGAGGTGTGGGACCTAATTGACAATTTATTCTTATCTTTCAACATTTCATTTATTCCAAGAAGGGAGAATACCATGGATGATTCTTTGGTTGTTTCAGAAATCCATTTTAGAATCCCACTGCCACCTAAACTCAAGTATGATATAGAGGTGAAATATAGACCCTCTATGCCTGACAATGTCAAGCATTGGAAGGTATTTGAGGATGATCTTGATATAATAAAGTTTCTTGAGTATGTCGATGAGTTATTTGCATTACACATTGATCAGGATCATGATTCTGAAAGTAACCCTCATGCTAATGTATTTTTAAATAAAATTTCTAATCACCATATTGTTCAGCTACCTAGAAACCACATTCCTAAGGGACTAGTTCCTTTAGAAATATTGTTCGATGGGAACGATGTGGCAGTAAACTTTAAAGGCTCAACTAATGATGTTGATGTATCTGAGTGTAATATTTGTATAGAGAAGGACCCAAAAATTTTCAAATTGTCAAGTAGCTTGTCAATAGAACAAAGAGATGAATACGCTGAGTTGTTAAAAGAATTTGCTGATGTGTTTTCCTAGACATATGAAGACCTCATAACATATGACACAAGTATCATCGAGCATAAGATCCCATTGAAGGAGGAAGACAAACAATTTAGGCAGAAATTGAGACAAATAAATCCTATGCTACTGCCTATTATGGAGAAAGAGGTAAAAAATATTTTGGATGCCCAGATTATTGTTCCTTTGAGATTTTATGAGTGGGTGGCCAAATTGGTCCCAGTGAGAAAGAAGAATGGAGAAATCAAAATTTGTGTTGATTTCCAAAATCTGAAAAGAATCTCTAAGAAAGATAATTACCCCTTGCCCAAGATGGAACACATATTACAGAGGGTGACAGGTGCATCTAGGATGTCTATGATTGATGGCTTCTCTAGCTACAATCAAGTCTTTGTATTACCTGAAGACAGAGAGAAGACAACCTTCACCACTCCATGGGGTACATTCATGTACGCTAATATGCCCTTTTAATTAATGAATGCACGAGCAACCTTTCAACGAGCCATGGACATAGCTTTTATTGGAGAGAAGGACAAGTTTGTAGTCATTTATTTGGATGAAATAACCGTGTTCTCACAATATGATAAAGAAAATTATGATCATCTGAAAAGAGTCTTCTTGAAGTGTAAAGGATTTGGCCTCTCTCTAAATCCAAAAAAATCATTATTTTCCATGAAAGAAGGGAAATTATTGGGGCACATTGTGTCAGCTGAGGGAGTAAGGATTGATTCAAGTAGGGTAGAGGCTATCCAAACTTTGTCACTCCCTAGATCCAAGAAAGAAGTTCAGTCTTTCTTGGGGAAAATTAATTTTCTAAGAAGGTTTGTTTCAAATTTTGCTGAGTTGGTGAAGTTTATCACAACCATGTTGAGGAAAAGAAATGAAATCAAATGGAATTTTGAATATCGTAACACTTTTGACCAAATAAAGAAGGCCATGACTGAAGCACCTGTGCTCATTAGTCCTAACTACTCCAAGGAGTTTCTGATTTTCTCTTTTTCTTCATTTGACACAGTAGCAGTTGTTTTATTGCAGAAAAATGTCGAGGGGTTAGAGCAACCCATTTCCTTTTTGAGTAGGGCACTGAGAGATGATGAAATAAAGTATGACATCATGGAAAAGTAGGCCTATGCTTTGGTTAAAGATCTCAAATCTTTCATGGTTTATGTGCTACATTCAAAATTCATTTCATATGTCCCTTCAGCCTCTATGAAGGAGATCCTCATTCAACCTGACATCGATGGAAAAAGGAGCAAGTGGATTGCCAAAATCCTTGAATTTGATCTTGAAATAAAGCCTACCAAATTGGTTAAAGGTCAAGGTTTAGCTAGGTTGTTGGCTGAATCAAATTATAAAGCCTTGGGGGTCAATTTCATCAACAATTGTTCATAGAATCAGCAAGCTGAGTTCTCTGATGAAGATCCTAAAGTCACACCCCTGTTGGCAGGATGCGCTTGGTACAAAGACATTATATTTTTCCTATAGAAGTTACAGCCTCTTGATGACATGGGAAAGAGAACGATAAGAGATTTGAAGCTCAAATCAATTAAATATTGTCTGATTGATCAAGTTTTATATTGGAAAGACCCTTTAGGAGTTCTTTTGAGATGTTTAGACCCACAGAAAGCCCAAAAGATTATGTATGATTTTCATGACATTTTATGTGGGGGGAATCACTTCTGGAGAACCACAGCCTACAAGATTATTAGGGATGGGTATTTTTGTCCTAGTCTCTTCACTGATGTCTGTGCAAAGATCAGGTCTTGTCACATGAACTTGTTAGAGTCCATGTCATTGTAAATATCACTGTAAATATCATTGTTAGAGTCCATGTGATAACATTTGGCTATTAGAGGTCTTAATAGAGCCCATGTCATTGTAAATGTCTTTTTTTCCTTTTACTTTTGGTTTTAATAAGGGACTCCATAACCCAACAACTAAGGCACTAGAACTATTGGTTCTTGGCAGCTCATAGGGAGCATGCTATCCCTTGTGGAGCCAACTGTTATCACATGAACTTGTTAGAGTCCTGTGGGTTTGTGGTTTCTACTTAAGTCTGTAGTTTTTCCATGTCTCTATCCTTTTCGCAAGTCGAGTCTTGAATTTTTCCCCCTTCGGCCAAAAAACTCATTTTCTTTTTTCCCTTGTTCATTTGTGTGCCCTAGTCTCCCTGTTTTCTCAGCTCATAACCATTCATCCAAATCCTTGATCGTGTAGGTCGCAACCATGAAAACAAAGAATATCTTTCTTAAACAGTTTGTTTTGATATTGAAGCATAAGAAAAAGATAGTTTTAATCTTTTAACGACGAAGATTTCAGAAACAGTCCAGATCAACAGCTCATGGAAGTTCAGGAGTGAAAACTTGCATGAAGTATAGCACTAGAACAAAAGGCCCCGAAGTGAATACGATTCATTGATCTTAAAGGGGACATGTGGCAGTTGATCCAAGCCTTCAAGGAAATGAGCTTCGAGATATTTGAAATGGGAAGTTCTTAGAAATTTGGAAGGCCTAAAATGGATCTGAGTGATTGATCAACCAGAGCCACGTGTCATCAGATCCACAGCTCTGGGTAAAAGCGCATGGAGAAGTAAGCCTGATTTGAGTTTTGATTTCCCTGAAGTCCTGGAGACCGGAAGTGGATCTCAGTCGTCCAAATCTAGAATGCCATGCATCATCAGATCCTCATATCCGAAGGTTTTGCTTAGAGGGAAATGTGGTTTGAGAATTGAAATTCTCGAAGGTCAATTCACAAAGCAGATATTAGTCATTGATTCGAAGAGGGAATATTCAATCCATCGATCTAAAGCACCAGAGTTGGGCCATTGATTAGGAAGCCTCATCTCAGATCACAAGATCAATGGTCATGCTCTATTGCAGGGTCGGAAGGTGCACACGTTTTAAAATTTCAAGGGTGGGCTGTAATCGGAACCGTGGTTTTTGGAAAGGGACGTGTGGTAGTTCATGGTGAATTGTGGGGACACAAGTGGTTTTCTTTCAAACCACTCTTGGTCGTGCTCGCAATCGTGCAATTGCGTAGGGTCATGGCCCTAGGTCACATTGAAGATGGAGTGATGGAGAGGAGCTAAGCCAAAGAACAAAAGCGTCTGTATTGGTCACAAAAGAAGATCTGCTTGGCCTCCAGACATCGAGATTGACTCAAAACATTCATATGGAACCACCTAGAAACATTCATGAGTGTCAGGCCCTGTCCTGATCCCAATGAAGGTAGTTATTGAATATTTGGGGTGGAAGTTGAGACCTCATCTCACCCCATAAATGGAAATCATTGCAGAGCACAACCATGAAGGCACACTGACGATCTGAAGCTTCCTTATGGGCAATTTTTCCTGTAAAGCACATAACTGCGCCTGGCTCGCGTCTGACATGAGAAAACATGCACAATCTGATAGAGAAGGTGTTGACTAAAGGCTTTGAAAGAAATGGTCTGATCACACTCCTAGTCGTTGCAACATTGTTGGGTATTTATAGACAGTTTTTATATTTTGTTAAGGTCAAATGGTTGAGCTAGGCTCCTTGCTATTACAATATTTTTATAAATAACATTGGTTCTCTGGTTATGTATTTGTTTTTGAAACATCTTGGTTAATCTAAGTCATATTTTTTACCCCATCTTATTTTGCTCTGATACTGAGAGAGTTAATGAATGAATGATTCACATGAATTGTTGTAACTGTATTATGATGAATGTTTGATTACAGTGTTGTTATGATTTCTTTCATTTTCCTTGAAATTTGAATCCAATAGAATATTGTGTTTAAGTTTCCTCCTTAGGCTACTGGAAGACCTAATGTCCATGAAATACCTCTACACTCTCCTCACCAAATTCCTCCCTCTATTAACCCTTACTCCAACTTACTGACTGAAGTTGATTCCAGACCTCAATTGCTTATGCATGGTAGTCCAGATTTGTGAGTTAGAATGTTATTATCATTGGGTCTTCTCCATTTGACCTCTTAAAACTCAATTAAACTCACATAAACTGATGGGTACTGGGCTTACCTTCTATGCAATCTGAACGTGTTGGAAATATGGCTACAACAGAGATGACGCAGATGATCAAGGCGCAGATGATCAAGGTTGTCATTGATGGTAATCAATTGTTTATGAAGAACAGATGCTGAAACATGCTGCAACACAAATGCAAACACAGACGCTGAAAAACAGTGCTGAAACAGCGTTGGAACACAGAAGCTAACGCAGATGGTTAAGGTTGTCATTGATGGCTACAACAGAA
>ML778032.1:2078024-2132637 GCA_009831015.1 Picea engelmannii
TTTTATAAAATTTTGGCGATTTTTAAGGTAAAATAATTTTATCCTATAGAATTTGGGTGAATCATTTTTAAAATAGTGAATCTTGTTTTTGGAAAAACCATGGAAAATTAGCCCATGAGCGAAATTTAGCCCCTAAAATCATCTATGGTCCTCAATGGAGGAAGTCAAACAAAAACTGACCACCCTGCTTGAATCTATCTTTGCATCACTCTGCACCAAACTGAAGATCCCTATAGATGACCCTTTCTCTGACGCACCTCCAAAGACTGAAGGTGAACATTCCTCCCATTCCCATACCTTTCAACACCATCACTTTCAATGTGACCTATGCCTTCTGCAGGTGGATGTGACCAAATTTAATGGCTCGGACCCCACTGTTTGGGTAACCCAAAAGGAACATTATTTCTCTTTATACGGCATTATATATGACTTGGCCAAACTCCGATATGGTGTTCTCCATCTAGATCAAGAACGTTGGCAATGGTGGCAATGGAGAAAAACTTCCCGTCAAGGGTATATTTCTTGGACCCAATTTGTGACTGATCTGTATGAACGCTTTGACACTGACACCAACCATTTGGGCCATTTGACAAAGTTGAAACAATCAGGAACAGTAGAAGATTTCATAGTTTCCTTTGAGTGCCTGGATTTTCGAACATAGGGCATGACTGATGCTTTCTTTTGAGAGTGTTTTATCAGTGTCCTCAAGGAGGAGATTCGGGCCCATGTCCTCATGGCTCGACCCTCGAGTTGGGTGGAGGCTACTAAAAGAGCTAAAGAAGCACAATAGGTTGTATCCTCTCAAAACCGAAAACCCTCCTTTCTCCCTCACCCTAAACCCGTAAATCCCACTACTCCCTCAGCCCCATTAAAGATCCAGAAATTGACCAGGGCTGAAATGGATGAATGCCAACTCAAAGGCCTTTGTTATAATTGTGATGACAAATATTTCCCGGGCCAAAAGTGTAAGGAACAAAATCTTTTTATGGCCATCTTTGAGGATATTTCAGAAGAGGATGTTGAAACTCCCCTTGTGTCTGAGTCACCTGAAATCACTGACATAACCCCTCCCTCATACCCTCCCAAAGTGGAACTGGTCATTTCCCTCAATGCTCTCACTAGCTTCTCCGCTCCCCAAACCCTCAAGTTAATCGGTTACATCAAGCATTGGAAGGTCATCATTCTGGTTGATAGTGGAAGCACCCATAATTTTATTCACCGTTGCATTGCCCAAGAAACTCATTACTACATCCATGCCATCAACAATTTCCAAATCATGATTGCCAATGGTGGTTCAATGAAATGTGGAGGGCGCTGTGAAAATGTCTGTCTCCAAATCAGTGACTACCACCTAAAATCCCATATGTTTTCTATCGACATGGGTGGTTGTGACATTGTGTTGGGTGCAGATTGGATAAGGACTTTGGGTCCCATTCTCATGGATTTTAAGGAATTAACCATGCAATTCGACCAGGAAGGCCACCAATATAAATTTCAAGGCATCACTGTTGGTTCACCTGAGGTCATTAGTTCCCATCGCATGGAAAAGATGCTAAAAAAGGGTCATTCTGGTGTCATTGCCCAACTCCATGCCATACAAGCAACAGAGACACCCCCAGTGCCGCAAGACCTCCAAGCCCTCCTTTCTAAACATCAAATGGTATTTTCCACTCCCCAAGGACTCCTTCCTTCCTGCACTGTTCATGATCATTCCATTCCCCTTGTACCCAGAAGCCTTCCTCCCAATATCCGTCTGTATCGCCACCCCTTTTCACAAAAAAATGAAATTGAGAAAATGGTCCAGGAACTCCTTAATGCAGGCGTTATCCACCCTAGTACGGGCCCTTACTCTTCTCCTATAGTCATGGTCCTGAAGAAATAAGGTTCTTGGAGAATGTGTCCTAACTTCCGTGCCCTCAACAAACTGACCATTAAAGACAAATTTCCCATTCTTGTCATTGATGACCTCCTGGATGAATTGAGTGGCACCCAATTCTTTACTAAACTTGATCTTTGCTCGGGCTATCACTAGATACGTATGAAAGAGGCAGACATTCCCAAGATGACCTTTCGAACTCTTGAGGGCTACTATGAGTTTTTGGTCATGCCCTTTGGCTTGTGTAATGCCCCCTCCACCTTCCAAAGCCTCATGAATCATGTCTTTTGTCCCTTTCTCCATCATTTTGTCTTAGTTTTCTTTGATGATATCCTCATCTATAGAAAAACCTGGATAGACCATCTTACTCATGTGGATCGAGTTCTCCATCTACTCTCTCAGCACCAACTTTTCCTAAAATAGTCTAAATGTGCTTTTGGTGCCTCAGAAGTAGATCACTTGGGTCATTTGGTTGGCAAGGATGGCGTCAAGGTGGATCCAAAAAAGATTGAAGCTATGCAAAACTGGCCACAACCAAAGACTCTCAAAATATTGCATGGATTTCTGGGCTTAATAGGATATTATCGCAAGTTTGTTAAGAATTATGGAAAAATTGCCACACCTCTCACTGCTCTCCTCAAAAATAACTCTTTCACTTGGACTCCAGTCGTTGCTCAATCTTTTCAAACCTTGAAGATGGCCATGTGCACCACTCTGGTTCTGGCCCTTCCTGATTTCGCAAAGACCTTTGTGTTGGAATGTGATGCCTCAGGGAAAGGAATCGGTGTTATCCTTATGCAAGAGGATTGGCCTTTGGCCTTCACCAGCAAGCAACTATTTGAAAGGAATCTGGGAAAACCCATCTATGAAAAGGAAATGTTGGCTATTATGCATGACGTTTATCTGCGGTGCCCTTATCTCTTGGGGAAACGTTTCCAAATTAAGACAGACCATCAAAGCCTCAAGTACTTTCTGGAACAACAACATTTCCTCCCCGGAGCAATAAAAATGGGTGACTAATCTCTTTGGATATGATTATGAGATCATTTACAAGAAAGGTAAAGATAATGTGGTGGTGGATGCACTGTCCCAAAAATATGAAGAAGAAGGATCCCTTTTTTCTCTTTCCTTCATAGTACCAGATTGGCTCCAAGTTGTTCACCAGGAATGGCTACAAGATCCCAAAAGTTTGCATCTGATCCAGCAATTTCCGACCAATTCTCTAGCTCCCCCAGGGTACTCTTGGCTCCAGGATGAGCTTTGATACAAAGGTCATTTGTATTTAAGTAAACAATCAAAGATTAAATCCACAGTACTTTCTGAGCTTCATGCTACACCCACAACAGGGCACTCCGTGTTCACCAAAACCTATCATAGGGTCAAACGTTCTTTTTTCTGGGATGGTATGAAACAGGACATCCATAATTTTGTCACTAAATTTGATGTGATTCAACGCAACAAGGGAGAAATAATCAAATCTCCAGGCACACTACAACCACTTTCGATTCCACCTGCTATTTGGAAGGATATCTCTATGGACTTTATTATCGGCTTACCCAAATTGGGAAATAAATCAGTCATAATGGTGGTTGTGGATCGTCTTTCCAAGTATGCTCATTTCTGTGCTCTTCAACACCCATTTACTACATCCATGGTGGCTCAAATTTTCATGGACCAACTCTTCAAGATTCATGGCATGCCACACTCTATTGTTTCTGATCGTGACCCAACTTTCACAAGCAATTTTTGGCAAGAACTGTTCAAGCTACAGGGCACCCAATTTCATCTCAGCACAACCTATCATCCCCAGACTGATGATCAAATGAAAGTTGTCAACAAATGTTTGGAAACATATCTGAGGTGTTTTGCCTCTGAAAATAAAAATCAGTGGGTGCAATGGTTACCCCTAGCTGAGTGGTGGTACAACACTTCCTACCATACAGCTACACGCATGACTCCTTTTGAAGCGGTATATGGACAAAAGCCACCTTCAGTTCTCTCATACTTACCATGTACCTCAAAGGTCCAGGCGGTTGACCAAACACTTATAGTTCGGGAGGATATTCTTCGTACCCTCAAAGAGAACTTGGTCATGGAACAAAATTGCATGAAGAAACAAGAAGATCAAGGTCGCTCTGAACGTCAATTTGTAGAAGGCGATCAGGTGTTTTTGCGACTGCAACCATACAAGCAAACTTCCCTCAAGGCTAAGCATTGTCAGAAGCTAGCGCCCAAATTTTATGGTCCTTATACAGTTCTCAAGCGTGTGGGACAAGTCACCTATCAGTTAGCTATGCCCAGTCATTCGAAGCTACATCCCGTTTTTCATGTTTCATGCTTAAAGAAGGTGATTGGAACTAGGTGCCAAATTCAAACCAACCTTCCTGAGTTAGCTGAAGAAGGATCCATTTGGCTACATCCAGAAGCAATTTTGGACCGGCATGAGCGTCGCCTGCATCAGAGAACCATCAAGGAAGTGCTAGTCCAGTGAAAAGATACAACTCCAACAGATTCCACTTGGGAACCAGCTACCATTCTACAACAGTTTCCACATCTCAAGCCTTGAGGACAAGGCAGTTTACATTAATTTTCTACAACCGATAGATGAGAGAAACTACTCGAGATCTGCGTTACAATTTCCAAACCATAAAATAAAATGTATCTTTTCTAGATATCACATTAATGTCTCATCTTTTCAAATTCAAAACGTCTTCAAAATGCACGCTGGTGCATATCCAATTGTCCTCCACTTTCACGTTCTTACGATGCTACTGCATCATACTCTTGCATCATACTCCTTTGAATATGTTAGGGTCCTAACCCACACATAGGTAGAGAAATATATTTGGATGTAATAAAGGTCAATATTAATAAGGCCTTTCAATAAAATAGAATAAGGCAGAGGTAAGAAGACCTAATAGAAGCTTCCACTTCTAGAATGATCTTCCTCTAGATTCTTCTCTTGATAGACATATTTAGTATAAAAAAGGGTCGAGGGTATGAAAATCATAGCTTGGAGATTATTGTAATAGAGTGTTTCTCGACTGGAGGTTGCCCCCTCGAAGAGGCCCATGAACATTGCTTTCTGAATCAAAGTGTTATTTTTGTTGTTGTTCTTATATCATTTTTGTGTTATTGTGGAGATTATGCTGGTTATATTACTATTATTCTACCATTTCTAGCATTTTATTTATGTTCTGCATACTTTTTATATCTGGTATATTAAAGAATAATAATCCATCTTGGATCAAATATTCAATCCATATGCTTCTATCTCTCAGAACAGGATTCTCACATGCTTCATAAGCATCCTTGAAATCTGAATCATCTCTATACATATCCTTAAGGATATGAAAACCTAAGGTATTCACACGAAACTCCTGCGTAATCAAACATTTTATGATCAATGCATCAACAACCTTGTTAGCATTTCCAGAAATGTGCTTTATAACAAAAGTAAAGTTTTGCGTAAATTCAACCCATTTTGCATGCTTCTGGTGTAGTTTCTCTTGTCTGGTTATAAACTGTAAGTCATGGTTGTTGTTATACAAAATGAACTCTTTCAGAACCAAGTAGTGCCTCCATTTATTCAGCACATGTATGACTGCATAAAACTCTTTATCATACGTGGAATAATTCCTCTTGGCATCATTCAGCTTCTCACTGAAGTATGCAACTGGTCTATTGTCTTGACTTAAGAATGCTCCAATCGCAAATCCACTTGCATCACATCTCACTTGAAATGTCTTACTAAAATCTGGCAAAACCAGAACTGGCTATCCAATTATCTTCTCCTTTAATAACTTAAAACTTTTCTCTGCTTCCTCTATCCAATGAAAATATTTATGTCTTTTCTTGACTGTGTCCATCATTGATGCACAAATTCCACAAAACTTTCTGATGAACTTCCTATAAAAATTGGCTAGTCCATGGAAGCTTCTGACTTCAAAGATATTCCTTGGCGATGACCACTCTTTGATTGCTTTTACCTTCTCAGGATCCATTTTCAACTCATTTGAAGAGATCCCAAACCCCAAATAAATGAGTTCCTTCTTCATGAAAGATGACTTCTTAAAATTTATCAGCAACTTCTCTTGTTGAAACCTCCTCATCACTAGAGTTAGGTGTCTCAAATGTTCTTCCTCAGTCTTACTGAAGATCGGTATATCATCAAGATACACAATTACAAATTTTCCAATGAAATCCTTCAAGACTTCGTTCATTAATCTCATAAAAGTACTTGGCACATTCGTCAAACCAAACGACATGACAAGCCATTCATATAGCCCCTCATTTGTCTTGAATGCTTTCTTCCATTCATCACCTTCCCTCATTCTAATATGATGATATCCTCTTTTCAAATCAATTTTTGAAAAAAACTTTTCTCCACTAAAGAAATCCATCAAGTCATCCATCCTCGGTAAAGGAAATCTATACTTGATGGTGATTTTGTTTATATCCCTCAAGTCTATACACATTCTCCATCCACCATCTTTCTTTGGACTTAACATTGTTGGCACAGTGCATGGACTCACGCTTTCTCTAATCAACCCTTTGTTCATCAAGTACTAGACTTGCTTCTTAACTTCTTCATTCTCCTGCGGCGTCAGTATGTACACTTCTTTGGTTGGAAAACTCACTCCTGGTATAAGGCCAATGTGATGGCTTATACTTCTGATGGGAGACAACGAACAAGGTAAATCATCCACCACCATATCAGCAAAATTCTCCAGCAGTTCCTAAATTTCCTCAGGTAGATCATTTATTGAGTTACTGGTCAAGATGACTCTAGATTTTCTCACCATTGCAAACTGCATTTCTTTGTCCTTCTTGACTTCATCCAGAAGTTCCTTCCCACTCATGAGAAGTATAGTATTTCTTGCTTCTTATTTCACTTTCTTGTCTTCAATTGGCAGCAACATATGTGTCCTACCATTCTTCTCCAAGGTGTATGTGTTCTTTCTTCCATCATGAATAACATTCCTATCATATTTCCACGGTCTCCCCAACAAAACATGACAGACATCCATGGGAATAACATCACATAAAATCTCATCTCTATATCCCCCTATATTAAATTAACATTGTTTAGTGACTGTTACCTGATGTCCTTTTTGCAACCACAAAACCTTGTATGGACTCGGATGTGCAATTGTCTCCAATTCCAGATTCTCCACCATTTCTATGGATACTAGATTATTTGTGCTTCCACTATCCACAATTACCTTGAATACCCTATCCTTGGTCTTGCAAGCAGTTATGAACAAACTGTTCCTTTGGACATGATTGTCTATCTCCTGCTCTGGCTTCAAGAGAATTTTCCTCAGCATTAAGGATTTTCCACGTTCTGCATCTTCTGCCTCAACATTTCTCCTTTGTGCTTCTGAAATGTGATCTTCGCCTCCTCCATCCCTTTTTCTATCGAGACATTCAAAATACTTGTGTCCTATCTTTCCACAGACAAAACACTTTATTTCACCACCTCTGCCTCTTCCTCTTCCTCTGGCTCGAGGAAAAGTGTTCCTATCAGCATATTGTTCTCCTTGTGAGCTTCCTCCCCTTTCTGGGTGGTTATGAGGTTTCTTTTCTTCATCCTTGGGCTTTTGTACTCTGTCCTGGGAAATATCTTTGCCTCTTCTTGGACTTCTACTTGCCCCTTTGACCTTTCTTTTGGACCAATTTTACTTCTACATTTGAAGCAATTTGATAAGCATCTTCTACATTCCTGATTGTCACCATGCTCATCTCATCTTGGATTTCATATCTCAATCCATTCATGTATCTGGTGAATTTTTTATCATCACTCTCGTGATGACCAACTCTGATGTTGAGTCTATAAAATTCTTCAATGTATTCCTTCACTGTCATCCCTTTCTGTCTCAAATTATGCATTCTTCGAAACAGATTAATTTGGTAATCTCTGGGTATAAACTTGGATTTCATCTTTTCGACCATCCTATCCCATATTTTGATTCTTTGTTTTCCTTTGTAATGCCTTTCAGCCTACAGTTCATCCCACCACAATGTTGCATGCCCTTTCAGTCTAGTGACAACATGTTTTACATTCTTATCTTCTTCGATATCCTCATAGTCGAAGTATTTATCTAGAGCTCTAAACCAATATAGCAGTGCCTCAACATCTAAGTTGCCTTCATACATCGGGATGTCCATTTTTTCTCTGGCCCCTATTCTTGCAACAACTTTGAATAGACATTCCTGTGTAGCATCTTTGGCTACAACTTCTTCTTCAGCTCCAGCTTCTTTTTTTCTTTTGGCCTCACTGATATCTCCAGTATCAGTTGTTTGCCTCTGTGTTGTCTCCATAGAATCCAATCAAGAACGAAGTTATCTCATTTCCCTTTCCACAGCTGGATCGGGCATGGGTATATCTTGACATCTTATCGATGACATTATTTAAATATGTTCCACATAGAATTCAAATCACAACTTGCCTCCTGCCTTCTCTGGCTTACAAAAAACAATGATTTTATGCTCTGATACCACTAGACGCAGCACCCCTACCTCACAAGGTTCTTCTTGACCTCTTGGTCTTTGGATATTCCTCTTCCCTTGAATCGAAACGACTCCTTATTTCCCACTAGAAACTTCAACACAAATAAAACCACAGGTCCTTCTTAAAAGTTACACCTACACGAACAGGCACTAGGCGTGAACCTCCAACCCACTTGACCACTCAGTGTGACCACTGAATTAACCTGAAAAGCTGTTGTAGATGTCATGACTTCACAATTTCTATTATGATTCCCCTCCGACTCCTTTGATTCCCAAAACCCTGAAAAGGGCCAATGGGTCTTTAGCTCCTCCCTTATGCCTCCACCATATGACCTCGAGCTAAGTCCTTGGGCCTTGCTTCCGAGCATGTCGAGATTTCATGACTCGTGAGTTATGATGTGACTCTTTTCCCTTTCCCGAAGTCTGAACTCGTGACTTATTTTATATAGATCAATGGTCCTAAACTTTCCATGATCTGACGGTCCAGATCATGTTGGGACTTCGCGTATCGAGGATTCTCGAAAACAACTTCCTCCACACTTCCGACTTTCAAAATGCCAAAATTTAAAGTGCCCAGACCAATGACTCTCGTTGATTCAAATCCAATGGCTGCTACCTCTCTTGATATTGTGAGTGTTGAAAGACACTCAACCTTAACCTCTCCGCTGATCCACTGGATCCAATGATCCACGAAAAATTGGTGTTTCTTCCTTTGAGAAACTCAAGTGTCCATTCAATTTCTCAAAGACTCCTAGCCAAAAAATTTGGTGTTCTTCCTCCTGAGCTTGGTTTATGTGAGGTAACCTCGACCCTCGTCCCTCCTTTTAACTTTCCAAGACTCTATCCCTCCCAAGCTTGAATATTTCTGCAAACTCAAATATCCTAAGGGGTTCTTGCATGCACTCCTTGTGGCCTTCATGATAATCACTGATTATCTCAAATATTCCAACTCTGCGCACTCCTTGTGATAGTATCTCTTCAACCACTCACTGGGTTGGAAAATTCTAAGACTTCAACCTACTTGCGCACACCTTGCACAACCCTGCACTATAACTGCACTTCTATTGGTATGAGAACAACAATATCTCTCCTAAGCTCTCTCAGATAAAAAACATACTCTCGTCAACACACTCCTTGTATACTTTCACTTCCCTCCTTGTGGAAATTCTCAAGATGAGAAACAATTAAAACTCATACTCTCCCTCTCACAGACTTCATATATTCAACATGAAATCATGCATGCAAAGCATTGAAACAAATTCATAAAAGAACATATAAGAAAACTGTAAACATACCATTCAATAGATGCAAACAATATTCATAACAACACCATGAAATTGAGTCAAAGCATTCTTATATTAACTCAAGTGCTTATGTACATGGGTTCTATAGCAACAACTATCTTCTTATACAACTTCTACAGTCTCTTTTATTCTCTGCTCTTTCTTACTCTCTACAACTCTTCATCTCTACTCTTACAATGAGAATATTGAATACAATACAATACATACGAGGGATATTTCTCGAGTTTTCCCTCCTACAACCTCAAGCTATATAATCGAATTAAAATCTTTACAACTACTTTACATTGATTACATTAATTGTATAAAACTGAGAGATGAGAGCAACCGCTCAAGATCTGCGTTACAATTTCCAAAACATAAAATCAAACGTATCTTCTCCAGATATCACATTAGTGTCTCATATTTTCAATTCAAAATGTATTCAAAATGCATGTTGTTTCATATCCAGTTGTCCTCCACTTTCACATGCTTACGATGCTCCTACATCAGAAGAGGAGACTTGTGTTGGATACTTTGATTCTAATCACCACAAAGGAAAACTTGCTCGAGACAGAACATTCCAAGACGTCTGAGCTTATTGGCGTAGGGATAGCTATCATAGATGCCACCTTGGATAGAGAAATAAGAGATGAAAAGGACTTGGCCACTGCACTTAAGGACTTGGAGCATCTGCTCCATTTGGAAAAATACTATCAGGACTCCACACAAGCCACGATGTTCTTGAGAAGTGAGTTCCAATATGCCTATGACAAATTCATGAATGAACCACACCTTTTCACAAAAGGAATAGTCGATATCCAAGAAGACACCCTTATGGCACTAGTGAACTGCAAGGACGTGGAAAGGTTGTTTGAGAAGGCTCACCAAGCAATAGAAAGGATCGATTACATCAACGCGGTTCAAAAGGGATGAGATGTTGAGGAGAACAACATTTGGGTGCTTAGGGATAGAAGCATATATCAGATCAAGAAACTGGCCTAATATTGGGTGAAAATGGTCTGGGAACCTCAGGAGGAGATTCGGGAGAAATGGGTTGATTGTGAAAAGAGCTGGGTAAAGATTAATCATGAGATGAAAGACATCAGCCTCCCAGAATTTGGCTCACCCTAGGAATTTGTCGACCTCCATGACATATTCAATCAACATGCAAAACAAGGCTCAACATGGACAACAAAGATAGAAAAGGTGGCGAGCATGGCGCCATGTTAGGTACAATAGTTCATGGAGCATTCGATCAAGGCTCGAGCAGTTTTGCAATGGTTAAGTGTCAAAATAGTCAAGCATCGATCATGGGAAATAGAAGTGAAAGAGATCCTTTCGGCCTCTATGGACCAACATAGGTTCTCGTATGCCAACACATGCGATGAACTCTTCATAAAATGGGCAGAGTATGAGAAGAGTCACCTACTTCAGTGAAACTATTTGATGACTCTTAGGAGACAGAGAGATGAAAGTGCCATGTGGCGATATTTTTTTTTACATAGCTTGCACTTTTATATCTATTTTTAGTTTATGATTAATTATAAATAATATGATTGACCTTTTAGTAAAGGTCGATGGTTTTTGCAAAGACCCTCATTTTTGGAATTGTAAAGAACTATTTACGAACTACTTTAATTGAGAAGTATTGTTCAGGACTGGAGACAAACTTATGTTTTTCATCAAAGGTGTTGTGTGATTGGATTTGAGGAGTAATTACTTCCAACTTTATTTCATGAATGGATGTTGTAATGAGTAAGAGTTTCTGAATCTGTTGATAAGTTAGCTACTTCAATATCTTCATAATTCTTGTCTTTAATGATGAAAGCAAATCCTTGTGTTAATGTGTGATTAATGCTAGATCTAAGGAAACTATTTTTCTTGCCATCGTTTTATTGCATGTATGTTTTCCTTGATTAATTGTATCTCAGTCAATAATTGAAATACCAGCAAGTTAATGTATTAGTACTAGGCTTGTCACAGGTGTGAATATTTTTGTCTACATGCTTGAGAACAAGGGTTATCCCAAGATCATCCTTCTTCAGTAGTTAAGATTCCCCTCTTTTACCAGTTTGTTTATACCAACACACATATTTTAATCAGACCTATCTAACAAAATAAAAGACAAAAAGAGAACATTTAAACTAAAGGAGGAACTTTCACAAGAATATATCCTTCCAATCACTACGTAAATCCCATCGATTATTTGGTCGGATCAAAAGATATGTAGAACTATTCCACTATCAAACGCCACTGAGTCTAATTGGGCCTCAATGGCGGGTTTGGTTCCAACTGTTGAGTTAAAGGGATTTATGACCCCTCAACATAATTGGCGCTAGAAGGAGGGCCTATTGAATAAATGGCTAATAATATTTCTGATATAATATTTCACTGAGCCTATAGATTCAAAACAACCCACATGCGTGACTAGTCATTTTCAAGACAACCCACATACACTGAGTACTTTTGAAATGAGTAACTCACCCCAACTAGAGGAAGACCATTTATTCCCTGAAATACCTTATTCTCTTCCCCACGAGGAGTTGAACCAATTCATAAGAATCACAAGAGATTACGCCTGACAAATTGGATCATTACCCGTATATCTGTTACTTCCTCGTAGAAAACAAGTAAGAAGACTAGTCGTTGACACCCCTGACAAGGTTTTTGTTCACATAGTAGAAGACCTGATATATTTCTCCTTCCCCAAGATCGAGCATACTCTTAATATGATCCCCGAAACACCAGCTGGTAACTACTCTGAGCCCGACCATTTTGAATCTAATGAGGAAGGGTTTAACTCAAATCCCTTAGCTCCAAAGTCGGACGACATGGAATATAACAATGATCATAATGAAGAGAGGGGAAACCCACCTCAAAATAATCAACCATGATTGGATATAGATTCTCTGGCAATCCTAGGATGGGTACATAACCTCCCTTGACATCCAGAAAAGTTACTTCCCAAGTTCGATCCTAAAACCTCAAGATTGTCTGAAGACCACATTAAAAAGTTCATACTAGCTATTATACTGATGAATTTCCAACTTGAGGATGTATTATGTATGATACTTCCCTATACCTTTGAGAATTAAGCCTCAACGTGGTATTTTAAATTTCATGTGGGGTCCATAACTAGTCGAACGAATTTTCAAAAAGCGTTTTTAGACAAATTTGCAGAAGAAACCACTACAGGAGCTTCAATGGATGAACTATTTTCCTCCACCATGAGTTCAAAAGAAAAGGTTAAATACTTCAATCAACGATTCACCACTATCCTAAACAAATTTCAACCTGAAGCTAAACCCACTTAGGAGTTTCAAATTGAAGTATATCGTAATGCTCTCTCTGCTTCTATTTCCATGTTTGTAAAAAGGGCTGCCAAGCATACCCTAGCTGAAAATTTCGAGGAAGCCAAAACAATTGAATTCCAAAAGAAGGGATGTAAATAGGGCCAAGTCTAACTAGTTAAGACGGAAGCTCAACCTCCACCCAGGAGATGACTCTTGTTGACTAGACCCCCAGGTAAGCAAACAAAACAAGGTCATGAAAAGGGAAGTGGAGACATAGAATACCTACAATGGATGATAAAGAAGTTTTCAAATGAAATTGTAGACATGAAAATAAGTGTAGGGGAAGGAAACCAAGGCCAAAGGCCCTATAAAACCTTTTTTAACAGAAACCCACCATTCAAAGAAATTGAACCTCCCCCATCCAACCTAAACATCAACCCGGGCAATGTAGCATATGACTCTTTCTGTACCTATCATCAAGAGAAACATTCTGAAAGAGATTTTCCACAATGGGTGCATGCCATGAATTTGATGGAAAATCGATTCCTATACAAAGTTTCCCTTATCGAACAATCAAGTGGCTCAAAGATGAATATTGTCGATCAGGAAGAAGTTGACCCGCTCGAAGAAACAACCATGTTGTTGCGGGATCCTAACTTGCCAATTCCTTCCAACAATTTATTTGAGCTTCAAGAACCACCCGCTGAGGTTTTGGCTGTGAAAACGTGAAGTAGGGGTTAACTAGTCTCAAATGACCTTACCAAAGCCCCAAACCTTGAGAGGAAAAAAAAATCCGATCACTCGAAAGAGCCTTTTGTCTCTGAAAGAAAGCCTATAAATATCCATACACGAGAATCATCCAAGCTAGAATACAACATAGCAGAAGATTTAAAAATATTGAAGGAAACTCTATCGGTCATGGAAATGTGTAGAATTACCCAGCAAAAGGACTTTCTGTTACATGCCTTGAAGTCAGTAGAAACTCCTATAAAAAGCACTGACCAAGGGGAAAATCCAACCCCCACAGATCTAAAAAATAAACCAAATGTGAACACTTTCTTTGTACATAAGAAAAGGAAATCCTTTTGTCCCACCATTCCTCTTAACGTTTGAAGTCTTCAAAAAAAACCTCCATAATTGTTTAGTTTACTCAAGGGAATCCTCTAATGTTATGCCACTATATATTTGCAAGAAACTAAATGTAGTCCCGCTCAAACTCGACAAATATGTTATACAATTAGACATAAATCAGGTAAAAGTTATTGGAGAACTCAAGGATGTCATGATCATAATGGCGACACACTCGAAAGTTTTTCAAGTGATTGACATCATTGTAGTGGATATAACAAAATATTATGGTCTTCTACATAGTCGATATTGGTCTGAAAAGTTGAATGGATACTTTAGCACAGTCTGGTATCACCTTTGGTTTCCATTAAAGGGACACGCGAACATGATTGGGATCGATAGGGAAAGGTATCTCAAACATACTATCATCGAAATGGAGGCCTTCAACGAACCCTCGTCGACATATTTCCCCATGCTAGGAAACTACTCCTGCGATTCTGATTTCGACAATTTCTCCCCTCTCTCATCTCATGTACCTCTTACTCAGAACTCTGAAATGACTTTTCAAGTAAATCTACTGGTAGCAGCGGAAGAAACCCTCTTTTGTCAAGAACCTCTATTGGAAACCACAAAAAAACTAGATGGAGAGGAGGAAGTTAGTAGGCATGGAGAAGTTGATGATCCTCACTCACAATTTTGGACCCTGTACTTTGATGGGTCTAAATCGCAAGAAGGATTGGGAGCGAGATGTATCCTCGTTGATCCGAAGGAGAAACAAAATTTCTTGTCCTGCAGACTGGAATTTGAATTCACTGATAATATTGTCGAGTATGAAGCTTTAGTGAAAGGAGTAAATAAATCCATAGAATTAAACGTTAAAGAACTAAAGGTTTTCAGAGACTCTGAAATTATCTCTAGGAATGTAAAAATACTATACATTGCAACTCTCCCCACTTGAGGAATTATCAACAGGAAGTGAACAGGCTAATAGAAAATTTTGAAGTGTTCAACATTACGATGATCCCTAGAACAAAGAATACTCTTGTTGATTCCCTAGCCACTGTTACTTCGAGGCTATCCCCTTTAGAAGACTATGAAGCCTCTAGGTTCACTGTGTAGCAACTCTACAAACCATCAATGCCCAACAATATTTCTAATTGGAAGGTCTTTGAAGGAGATGAAAATATCATAAACTTCTTAACCAATCAGGAAAATTTTAAATACCTGGCTATTGACGATGATGTATTCCAAGAGAAACTAGTAGAAACTGATCCCCATGAACCAAGAGGTGAAACAGATCACTCAACTGAAAAACCAAGGTTTCACACGATACCAAAAGGGGTAGCCAAGTTGGAGAACCTCTTTGACTTAAGGGAAAGGTTTAAAGGGTCAAAAAACACAAATACATGGAGCTCATGTCCCATGTATGAGACTATAAATATAGGAACCCTGGAAAACCCTAAGAATATTAATCTAGGCAAGACAATATCTAAAGAAGAAAGGAAAGCCTATCTCAAGCTCTTCAAAGAATATCAAGATGTTTTTCTGTGGTCCTATCGAGATCTGAAAAATTATGACACTCGTATTATCCAACACACAATCCCATTAAAACCCAGAGTAAAACCCTTCCAACATAAGCTATGGAATTACCACCCATCCCTATAACCCCTCATGTGTCATGAGTTAAAAAAATTACTAGACGCTAAAATTATCTTTCAGGTTAGACAATCTTCCTAGGTAGGAAATTTTGTCCCCGTCAGGAAAATGTCTAGGGAGATCGACCTGTGTGTGGATTTTAGAAACCACAATAGAGCATGAGAAAAGGACAACTACCTAGTCCCACCGATGGAACAAGTCTTGTAGACCATGTCTGGTTCTGAGATTTTCTCCCTGCTAGACAGTTTTTCAGGTTACAACCAGGTTCTAGTTTCAGAGGAAGACCGATTGAAAACCACCTTTCAAACCAAGTGGGGAAACTTTTCTTATAAATGCATGCCCTTTGGGTTAATTAATGCAGGGGAAGCCTTGTAGAGGGCCATGGACGTGGATTTTCGAGGATTAATAAACAAGTGTGTAGTAGTTTATTTGGACGACGTGACTATGTATTCCAAGAATAGAGAAGATCACATCCAACATCTAACCCAGATTTTAGAAAGGTGTAGAAAATACAGTATATCTTTAAATCCTAAGAAAAATATCTTTGGTGTCGAGGAAGGGAAATTACTAGGTCATATTATATCTCAAGCAAGAATTCGCATAGACCCCTAATGAATTAAGGCAATATCTCAGCTTCCCTTACCCCACAACAAAAACACTATGTAATCCTTCTTTGGGAAAACCAATTTTGTGAGGAAGTTCACCGTCGATTTCGCTAAAGCTATCAAACCCTTACAAAAAATGATCTGTAAAGATGTTGAATTTAAGTGGGATGACGAATGAAAAATTTCTTTCAGCAAAATCAAGACTGCAATATCTCAAGCTCCAGTGTTGCGAAATCCTGACTTTAGCAAAACACATTTCCTCTATACTTTTTCCTCCGACCAATCTTTAGTTGTAGTATTGAATCAGAAGGATGATGAAAACAATGAGCCTTTGGTCTCATTTATGAGCACTAATCTCCAAGGGGCCGAATTAAATTACCCTGCTATAGACAAACAAGCTTATGCGGTGTACAAAGCAGTAAAAAATTTCTGATCTTACATCCTAAAATATCACTCCAAAGTCATTGTGCTTCATCCTGGAGTCTAATCCCTATTCGCTCAACATGAGATCGGGGAAAGAAGACGAATATGGATGGAAGTTTTCAAAGAATTTGATCTAGATATAAAACCTATCAAACTAGTTAAGGGACAGGGATTGTGTAAACTGGTCGTTGAATCCCAAGACCAAGTAAATGAAGACTTTGTGTGGGAGAATGAATTAGCGTTATGGTGTAGTGAAGCTTCATATGTTCCCCCGGGAAAATATTCTTCGTATGGTAAACTCACTTATATACTTCATCATGGGACTTGCCCATAAAACCTAAACCCTAAGGAAAGGAGAGATCTCAGACTAAAATCAACACAATATCACCTCATAAATTCGATGCTCTTCCACATGAATTATGATGGGGTACTTTTGAGATGCCTCAAATGTGAAGACGTATAAAAGGTTCTGAAGGAGATCCACGATGGTCCTGTAGGTGGAATGTTCACTGGTAATACCATTGCTCACAAGATACTAAGAGCCGACTATTACTGGCCCACTTTTTTTTGGGACGCTCATACATACGCTAGAAACTGTAAAACTTGTCAAATAAGAGCGGGGAAGGAAAAGAGAGTAGTTGTCCCACTCCAACTAGTGGCCATATTCAGACCTTTTGAGCAATGGGGGTTAGATGTCATAGGATAAATTACACTGAGTTCTTCAAAACAATATAGATACATACTGACTGCTACAAACTATTTCACAAAATGGGCAGAGGCCATCCCTCTGACTCATGTAAATTAAAAGGTAGTAATTCAATTCATAGAACAAAAACTGATCACAAGGTTCGATATGCTTTCCATTCTTTCTTTGGATAATGTCTCTTACTTTTCTTCCACCCTATTAACATAGTTTTCTCTAGACAAGGGAATCATAATCAGATTCTCTGTAAACTACTATCCACGGGGGAATGGGGAGGCATAATCAACCAATAAGAACCTAGTGAGGGTATTGAAGAAAATAGTTGCAGACAACCAGAGGAATTGGCATAGATCACTTCATAATTCCTTATGGGCCAACAGAGTAAAACCAAATGAAGCTATAGGGAACTCCCCATACTTTCTGGTATATGGACAAGAATCCATTCTCCCAAATGGTTTATACCTTCCATCTCTTAAGCTTGCTCAGGGATCTAGAGGACAACCCTAATCGGTTATTCAACAAAGAATTGATACCCTCCTCATACTGGAAGAAGAAAGGGAGAAATAAAAATAAAGTTCGGCGCTCATCAATAGATAGTTAAAAGGTGGTTTGACAAGCATAAGGTCAGAGAAAATAATTTTAAAGTAGGAGACTTAGTCCTGAAATGGGATAGAGAAAATGAACCGAAGGGAAAACATTCAAAGTTTCAGAATCTATGGCTCGAACCTTTCTAGGTAGCAGAGAAACTTAGGGCAGGCATGTATTGGTTGAAAAATATGAGGGGGTAACTTGAAGCCATCCCGATGAATGGCCCCAGGCCCTAAAATAATATTTATGTTAAAAAAAAAAGTGTGTGTGTTTTCATGTTATTTTATTTTTGTACTTGTTAGGTAGGATGATTGCAGAGTCCTTTATTTCTGTTTTTATTTTGTGTGGTATTTTGGTACGAAAAATTTTTGTTCCACAAGACATTGGTTAAACTTAATCAAAACGGTGTAGAAAACTTTATTCATGACTCATTCTTACAAGCAACACAAGAAACGCTAGGAAAACTGCGGTTTTCTTAAAAAAGGGTTTTGTATCTAATCTTTTCAAATATGCAACCCTGGAAAATGATGAAGTGTCCGCCTGGTGGTCTGGTAAAACCTGAAGGGAAAGATGGTAAGTTGGAAAATACCACATGTACCTCAAGATAGAGCTAGGAAAAATTTCACCTTAACCATCTCATCTTGCAGATAACAGACGTCCTCCTCTCCCACTCACTCAGGGCATCTCTACCAAAAATAAATCAATTATATCAAATGATCATGAAGTAGGAGAGGGTATGAAGATAACTGTGCTAGTGCTATGGACGCTCATTGGCAGTGGAGCAAGGTCTGTGACATCGGGGTGACTCTGTCGGAGCTATGGATGCTCGCTGGAAGTGAAGCAACACCGCAACAAGTGAATGATGATAACTAGAGGGTCTGGTGCCAGTGAATGATTTACTCGACTCTTGTCAAAAGGGAGTGTGGGTCATGGTTAAAGGGAACAAAGGTGGAATAAAGGTTGAAACCCAATAGGGAGGCCCAGATTCACGAACCAGGGAGAATTTCAAACGCAAGGATAGAAGAAACTTTGATAAAAACAAAAACCATTTAATTTCTTAACTAGATTCTACATTAGCTAAGCCCAAGGAAGTAACAAAGGTTTTGATTTCTCCCAGTAAGTCACCATTTTTTGAGTGCTCAACACACCCTAAAAAAAGCCTTATGAAATTTTATCACTTTTTGGGTACCGCTGATTTTCTTTTACTGTCTAAATTGATTTCACTGTGGGGAATGGTTTATATTTTTTTTGTTTTCATGACTCTTATCAATCAAGTCAGGTTTGTTTGAAATTATGAAACCTCAAGTCTAAAATAACTAGAAATCTGAACTAAGAATATGTAGCTAACATTGCACCTAATGTGCTTATGTTTGGAATCAGAAAAATTCAAGTAGGTAAGGTGGCCACACAGTTACAATAGTCGTCAAGCGTCAATGCACCATCGACATCAGAAAAAGGGCGTTTTGGTTTGCCTAAGTTATTCTCCATGAAGTTTCAAGAGATAGTCGATCCCCATCGACATCGCCAGATTATGGGAAGGATAGACATTGACAAAGGCCATAAAGAAATCACCGATAGCCGATGTCCGATGCACTTTATCGGGGTCGAGGAAATATAGAAAGGTTAAAATAATCATTTTTGTCTGCGATAAACATATCTTCGATCATCGATCCTCGATACACTTTCGCCATCGAGACTTTTTTAAGAGAGTCAATCCAAGATAACTTGGGTAGGTTTATCGTCGATTGTCGATACTTTTCGCAGTCGGCAAGATAGGATCCGGTTTTACAACATATATCTTAAATAAAGTCTCGATTTTGATTAACACGAGTAAATGAATATGCCTGTCTTGAAGTGTCACATTTCTTTATCATGTAGGGGGGTCGTACGGCCTAGTTTCGTCCCGATTCATAATAAGATTCCCTCGGTCCTAGTCACACCTCCTAGTCATCTTTTCCACAACAAATTTGTATGTCAATATCGATCGACGTTACAGATTTTGAAAGAAGATATCAATGAAAAGTGTTTGAAGTAGAATCATGACCCCACGACTCACCAACTGGACTAGAGAAACTATGGGATGTTTCAGGAATAACATATGATCATATTCTGACATTCAAAAAACCATTTAATTCTTCATACAACATTTGTTTCTACCTCTTGCGCCAATTGAACAACAACAATTTGAAACCACTAATAGGAAACATTACAACCTGCACCCGCATCGTCAACCTGCTATGGATTTAATTTTAAACATCTTTGAAGATATGGTGGAAGATTTAATGAAACTACACTCATAACCTGAATTGAATGGCTGATGAGACAAGGTAAGTTCATCTATTTTTAAATCTCTAGAATGGTTTTGAAAAATTTCATTCAGTGCACAAGTTTGAATTCTAGAGCATCTGAAGAAGCAAAGAAAGTGTCTCGAGACTGTGTTGATCCCAATATTATCAAAAATAGGTTAAACAAGCTATAGAGGTATGTGTTCAAGTTTGTCATATTCGACGGTCGTAATTTATATATGCATCTGATTTCCATACAAAGTCTCTAAACTATGTTCTAATTGGAGGTAAAATGCCACCAAGAAATCCAACCACTAGATGTTCGCCGAGAGCACCCAAGATAAAGGAAGTTGATATAGGTGAAGGTTCTTCTCCTGGTGTGGAGAGGTAGCTGGAATACACTCCTAGGGAAGAATCGTTCATAAGAACCTCAACAAAGAAAGCTTCTGTCCAGCCTCCAGTCTTCAATGATACATAAGAAGACACCAGATCCAAAGTAATGCTCCCATAGTGGGGGGACCTTTTCAATAGAATCATCCGAGAGGAGTACCTGGAGTATATCCCACACAATGACCACTATGTAAGGGTTCTTGATGACCAGATGTTCCCAAACATCTGACTGTATTATTTGCACATGGTAGCCAACAGAACCTTGGTTTTCCCTTCCATAGAGGTTCTGAAGTGGCTAATCGACCATACAGACTCATAGAAATATTTAATCAATAATGAGAATGGTTATTGTGTCAAAGTTTTCCTCCTGACAGAATTCCAGAAATACTCCAAGCTCAGATACCTAGAGGAGTGACTAAACACAGACTTCTTGGTGAAGTTCTATGAATTCCACTACACCAGTTGGCTGATGGCCTCATGGTGGAAAGAGGACAAAAAGTTCACCAACCATAGAAGTGGTTGGTATGGGACAGTTAACTTGAGGGAGCCATACATCTATTTTATGGCTCTCATCTGCCGACTATATGGAGAGAAGGACTGCTCCAATTTTTTAGAAGCATGGATTCCCTTGGCATACACATTGGCGATCTCCGGGAGCAGCTTCAATTGGGGAGCGATAATTTCCAAACAATTGAGCATCTGTGTACAATAGGCTCAGGCATCGAAAGAAGGGGAAAAAATCTCTTTCCACATGGACTTGTACATGCTCGATGTCATCTGTGCGAGAAATGTCTTCACTGGCATGAATTTAAAATGGCATGTTGTGGAGGTCCTAGTCCACGTTTATTTCAGAATACCATGGGAGAACAAGTATAAAAAATCCTATGCACTCATCTGCGATGAATTCATCGCTCATATTCATTTCATAATATTTAAAAAGTAATTCCCAAGATTATCCGTAGCAGCCAAGAAAATGGTAGCAAAGGTAGGCCACTGGTATTTATATGAACGCTCAACCTATATCAGGGTGTTTTGGGCCACCGGAGCACTGGATTTGCTACCCGCTCACATCCCAGACTAGCTCATTATGGGATAAATCTACTATCAGACTATCGTGCAGGGGTATAATGCCACCCTAGTCAAGGACAAGAAGAAGGACTTCATACCCTACGGTTCCATGTGGGGTTTTATCTGGAAAAGGACACTACTCAAGACAAACACGAAGGGATGATCCAACTTGAATTCAAGTTCTCGACAGGTTGATTCCATAGGTCCTCCAACATGCCACACAGGTGTCATCTTGTTGGCCATATGCTCATGATAAGTTTGAGGATGAAATATTCATGGAGTGCACTCAGTACTGGAAGAGGTAGTATAGAGGATGGCCAACCCAAATATGACTAGGTTCAAAGCCATGAGCATGCATGAAAAGGTGGAGACAATAGAGAAGTCGGCCCAAGAGGCCCTCAGAGCTAGGGAAGAAATTAGAGCAACAGAGACCACATAGGTATAGAGAAGGGGATTTCTCTTGCTAGAAGGGGCACAGAGAATCATTGATCAGTTGAAGAATGTCCATGATATGGTAGAGATGATGAGGATTCCCATTGATGACCCAATCGAAATCTAAGGAGATTTGAGTGTCCTAGAGCTAATACAACTTGAAGAAATCACCAGGCTAGAAAACCCTGAAGTTCCACCACCACAGATCAGATCACTAGGGAGAATTTCAATCCAGCCTGAGATAGCAAGGACATCAATAAGAACAAGTGTACCAAATCCCTTGTTCAACTTGATAGCCATCTATGATGAGGAGGAGAGTTCAGAGGTGTCCTTGCTGACTCTAGTGCATATTACAGAGGAGAAAGAACCTGAGAGAGAATCTACACCAGGTACCGATGCTCCAATTCAAAGCCTTCCACAGAGAGAGCATGAGGTCAAAAGTGCCTTAGACACTCAGCTACTCGATGTGATGGGAACCCCAATGGAAAGCTCAGGGGGTGATTTAGGATCAAGCCGCCGGAAAGAGGAAATTACATAAAAATAAATCGACATTTCAATAGCCGATTTCCAGGTAAGTACTGAACCTTCCCCTAGTTCCTTAGTTTCGGTCAATACCTTACCGGTCAATGAGAAACACATGAAATTCGATCCATTGGGACATATGGAAGAGGTTCAGGAACCGAACCTAGAATAGATACACACAGTCAGGAGCCTGGGAAATACTCTAACTTGGGGAGAGCAACAAATTCTTGAACCTATTGATTAGGTTGCCAATATACAAGAAATCACCTATGACCGAAAGAGAAAATCCATCATGAAGAGAACCACTCAAAAGAGGAGGATTACATTGGATAGTTTGATTCTCAACAGGAAAAAATGCTCAGCACAGTACATGCCAATATGTCCGAGCTTATTGGTGTAGGGATGGCTATCACAGATGCCACCTTGGATAGAGAAAGAAGAGATGAAAAGGAGTTGGTCGCTGCAATTAAGGAGTTGGAGCATCTGAGCCATTTAGAAAAATAGTATCAAGACTCCACACAAGCCACGATGTTCTTTAGAAGTGAGTTCCAAGACACCTATGACAAATTCATGAATGAACAACACCTTTTCACCACAGGAATAGCCGATTTCTAAGAAGACACGCTTATGGCCCTAGCGACCTGCAAGGATGTGGAAAGGTGGTATCAGAAGGCTCACCAAGAAGTAGAAAGGATCGATTACATAAGCACGGTTCAAAAGGGACAAGACATCGAGGAGAACAAAATTTGGGTGCTAAGGGACAACAACATAGATTGGATCAGGAAATCAGCCAAATACTGGGTGAAAATGGTCTGGGAACCTCAACAGGAGATTTAGGAGAAATGGGTCGATTGTGAAAAGAGATGGGTAAAGATTAATCGGGAGATGAAAGACATCGGCCTCCCAGAATCTGTCTACCCAAGGGATTTGTCGAACTACATGACATAGTCAAGAAACATATAGAACATGACTCAGTATGGACAAAAGAGATAGAAAAGGTCGCGAGCATGGCGCCAGGTCAGGTACAACAGTTCATAGAGCATCTGATCAAGGCTCGAGCAGTTTTGCAGTGGTTAAGTGTCAAAATAGTCAAGTATCAAGCATGAGAAGTAGAAGTGAAAGAGATCCTTTTCCCCCCGATGGACCAACACAGGTTCCCATATGCCAACACATGCAAGGAACTCTTCGTCAAATGGTCAGAGTATGAGAAGAGTAACCCACTTTAGTGAAACTATTTGATGACTCTTAGGATACAGAGAGATGAAAGCACCATGTGGCGATATTTTGTTTTACTTATCTTTCACTTTTTATAACTATTTTTAGTTAATGATTCATTATAAACAAGAGGATTGAAATTTTAGTAAAGTTCAATGGTTTTCGCAAAGACCCTCATTTTTTGAATTGTAAAGAACTATTTGCAAACTACCTTAATTGGTAAATCATGTTCAGGACCGGAGACAAACTTTTGTTTTTCATCAAAGGCATTGTATGATTGTATTTGAGGAGGAATTACTTCCAACTTTATTTCATGAATGGATGTTGTAATGAGTAAGAGTTTCTGAATATGTTGATAAGTTAGTTGCTTCAATATCTTCGTAATTCTTGTCTCTAATGATGAAAGAAAATCGTTGTGTCAATATGTGATTAATTCTAGAGTTAAGGAAACTATTTTTCTTTCCATTGTTATATTGCATGTATGTTTTCTTTCGATAATTTTATCTTAGTCAATAATTGAAATAACAACAAGTTAATGTATTAGTACTAGGCTTGTCACTGGTGTGAATATTGTTGTCTTCATTCTTGAGAAAAAGGGTTATCCCTAGTTCATCCTTCTTCAATAGTTAATATTCCCCCCTTTTACCAGCTGGTTTATACCAGCACACATCTTTTAATCAGACCTATCTAACAAAAGAAAAGACAAAAAGAGAATGTTTCAACTGAAGGAGGAACTTTCACAAGAAGATATCATGCCAATCACTATGTAAATCCCATCAATTATTTGGCCGGATCGAAAGATATGGAGAACCATTCCACTATCAAACACCACAGAGTTTAATTGGGCCTCAGTGGAAGGTTTGGTTCCTATTGTTGAGTTAAAGGGATTTAGGACCACTCAACACTTCATTGTTTAGTTTTACGAGTGCAAAGAGGGTAAACTTGGAGGTATTTTCATATTTAGAGAGTCTGAAAATATTGGGTAAAGAAGACTCCATAATGGACTTTTTTGTAAAGTTACTCTGCAGGGTCTGAAAAGGTATAAAATGATGCCTAGGAGAACTATCCTAACCAATATGGCTAGGGTGTTTCTTTTTTGTAAATAGTCTAATGGGATCAGAAAAGGGGTAAAATATCACCCACTAAAAGTTCTTTCTAATTCACTTTAACTAGCGTGAAAGACAACTATATCACTCAACAATATTTTCGTTTTAAGGAGTGTGAAAAGAGCTTAAAGGAATCTCCATAAGGATATTTATTTTTCGTAATTTAGACGTTCGAGGCCGGAAAAAGGGTGACCTTTTCATAGTTTAAGGAGTTTGAAAAATTTAAAGAGTACTCGTTTGAGTAGAAATATCACCAATAAAAATCTCCAGGACCCTTGTCGAAATGAACATGGCTAAAAAATAGGAGATGTCATAATTTTAATGAAAACTGCTCAGTTTAAAGGGGAAAATAATATAAAGTAAGAAAAAATATTAGACTAAGGTAAACGTGGGATAAAAGTTTGATATGAAATAACCAAAAAGGGGTGAAAAACAATTTTGTTTTACCTTTCCTTTGAATAAATTAGGAATTGTGGTGTTTTTTCCCTTTTATGGAGCAGATCTTCAAGCATCGATTCTGGATGAACCAGCGGATGATTCTTCTTACCGTTTGAACCAAGTCATTACTCTCTCCTTGCTTGTCAATGTTTTGCCTTTTTTTTGTATTTCAAGATGTTTCTGGGTGGTTTTGGGCCGATATTAGGTGTAGTATTCAAGATATAAAATAATATGCAGAACATAAATATTTTAGCTTGAAATGTTAAAACAACAATGATATAACCATAACAATACCAGAATTATACAAGAATAACACCAGAACGAGCACCTTGATTAGTGATAGAAATTTTCAATTCCCTCTTCGAGGGGGAAACCTCTAACAAAGTAGATATCTATTAAAATAATATCCAAGACAAAAATCCTCATACCCTCTACTCCTATTTATACTAAATATGTCTATCCAAATGAAATATTCTATCAGCTCTTCTTACATTTGACTTATTCTTCCTTATTGCTAGGCCTTATTAATATTTTCCTTAATTACATGGAAATATATTATTCTACCTATGTGAGGGTTTAGGGAGGTTAGGTCCCTAACATGTCCTCCCCCTTAATAACAACATTGTCCTCAAGGCTTGAGATGAGGAAATTGTTGCAGAATGGTAGTTGATTCCCAAGTGGCATCTGCTAGAGTTGTATTTTTCCACTGGAATAACACTTCCTTGATGGTGCACTAATGCAGATGATGCTCACACTGGTCCACAAATGCTTGTGGTTGCAACCAGATGGAGCCTTCTTCATCCAACTCGGGAAGGTTGGTTTGGGTTTGGAACTTAGTTCCAATTACCTTCTTTAAGCAGGAGACGTGAAAAATAGGATGGAGCTTAGAATGACTGGGAAAATATAACTGATAGGCCACCTATCCCACACACTTGAGAATGGTATAAGGACCATAAAAATTGGGTGTCAGTTTCTAAAAATGGTTAGCCTTGAGGGAATTTTTCTTATCAGGTTCTAGTCAAAAAAACACCTGGTCTCCTTCAACAAATTGATGTTCTGAGTGACCTTGATCTACCTGTTTCTTCATGCTATTTTGTGCCATGACCAAATTCTCTTTGAGGGTATAGAGAATAACCTCTCAAACTGTAAGTGTTTGGTCAACTGCCTGGACCTTCAAGAGACCTAGAAGGTACGAGAGAAATGAAGGTGGATTTTGTCCATATACTACATCAAAAGGAGTCATCCAGGTATATGTATGGTAAGAAGTGTTGTACCATCATTCAACTAGTGGTAACCATTGATCCCACTATTTTTTCCTTTCCGATGAAAAACACCTCAAATATGTTTCCAAACACTTATTGACAACTTAATTTTGACCATCAGTCTGGGAATGATAAGTTGTGCTAAGATGCAATTGGGTGCCCTGTAGCCTGAAAAGTTCTTGCCAAACATTGCTAGTGAAAGTGTGATCTCGATCATAAATAATAGAATGAGGCATGCCATGAATATTGAAGACTTGATCCATGAAAATTTGAGCCATAGTTGAGGCTGTAAATGAGTGTTGAAGAGCACATAAATGAGCATACCTGGAAATATGATCAATGACCACCATGATGATTGATTTATTGCCCGATTTAGGTAAGCCCACAATAAAATCCATAGACATATCCCTCCAAATAGCAAGTGGAATCAAAAGAATTGTAGTGTGCAAGAATATTCAATTGCTTCTCCCTTGTTGCATTGACAAACATCACATTCTGTCACAAAATTTTGAACATCCTATTTTGATACCATCCGAGAAAAAATAACGTTTGACCCAGTCATAGGTTTTGGTAAACACTGAGTGCCTAGTTGTGGGTGTAACATGAAGCTAAGAAAGTATCGTGGATTTAACTTGTGATTGTTTAATTAAATACAAATGGCCTTTGTAGTGAATCTCATCATTGTACCAAGAGTACCCCAGGTAAACTAGAGAATTACCCTACAATTGTTCGATCAGATGAAAAATGTTGGGACCATGTAGCGATTTTGGGAGAACAACTTGAAGCCAATATGGTACAATGAAGGAGATGGGAAAAATGGACCCTTCATAGTCATATTTTCTTGAAAGTGCATCAACAACCACATTGTATTTTCCTTTCTTGTAAATTATCTCATAATCATATCCAAAGAGCTTAGTCACCCATTTTTGTTGCTCCGGGGAGGAAGGGCATTTTTCTAGAAAATAATTGAGGCTTTGATGATCTTTGTTAATTTGGAAGCGTTTCCCCAATAGATAAGGGTGACAAAGAGCCACTGCATGTAGAATAGACAACATTTCCTTTGCATAGATTAATTTCCCAAATGTAGCTCTAACAATTGCTTGTTGGTAAAGGCCAAAGGTAAACTACCTTCCATAAGGACTGCTCCAATTCCTCTCTCGAAAGCATCACATTCCAAGGTCTTTTTGAAATCAAGAAGGGCTAGGACTGGAGTAGTGAACATGGTCTCCTTCAAGGTTTGAAAGGAGTGATCAGTTGCAGGAGTCCAAGTGAAATAATTCTTTTTAACGAGAGTGGTGAGAGGTGCCGCAATCTTGCCATAATTCTTAACAAACTAGTGATAATATCATGTTAAACCCATAACTCCATGCGATATTTTGAGATTCTTTGGGCAAGGCCATTCCTACATAGCTTCAATCTTTTTAGGATCCACCCTGACACTTGCCTTAGCAACAATATGAACCAAGTATTCAACTTTTGAGGATCCGAAAGAAAATTTATATTGTTTGAAGAAAATTTGGTGCTAAGAGAGTAGATGTAGAGCTTGATCCAAATGAGAAAGATGGGTTGTCCATGTTTTACTATATGACCATATCATCAAAGAAAACTAAGACAAAATGACAGAGAAAAGGATGGAAGACATGATTCATGAGGCTTTGGAAAGTGGAGGGAGCATTAAAAAATCCAAAGGGCATGAAAAAAAAATCATAGTGGCCCTCATGAGTTCGAAATGTAGTCTTAGGAATGTCTCCCTTGTTCATACGTATCTGGTGGTAGCCAGAACAAAGATCAAGTTTAGTAAAGAACTAGGCACCACTAAATTCATCCAAGAGGTCATCAATGACATGAATGGAAAATTTGTCTTTAATGGTGAGTTTGTTTAGGGTGTGGAAGTTAGGAAACATGCGCCAAGAGCCTTATTTCTTAAGGGCCATGATCAAAGGAGAAGAGTAGGGGCTCGTACTAGCCCGGATAACACCTGCGGTGAGAAATTCTTGAACAATTTTCTCAATTTCATTTTTCTGGGAAAAGGCATGATGATAGGGATGAATATTGTGAAGAAGGTTGTTAGGGACAAGGGGAATCGAATCATCAAGAACACCATAGGAAGGAGGAAGTCCCTAGGTAGTGGAAAAAACAACTTGATGTTTGGAGAGGATGGAGTGGAGGTCCTGTGGCACAGAGGGTGTCTGAGTGACTTGAATGACATGGAATTTTGCAATGATTCTAGAATGACCTTTTCTGAAGAGATATTCCATGCAATGGGAACTGATGATCTCTGGGGAACTGATGACGATTCATTGGAACTTATATTATTGGCCCCCCTGGTTGAATTACATGGTTAATTATTTAAACTCCATGAGAATGGGACCTAGAGTCCTTAGCCATTCTGCACTCAACACAATGCCACAACTTCCCATGTCGATAGAAAACATATAATATTTCATGTGGTACTAACCAATTTGGAAACTCACATTTTCACAATGCCCCCCACATTTCATGGCCCTGCCATTGGCAATCATGATTTGAAAATTATTGACAACACAAATATAACAATTAGTTTCTCTGGAAATGCTTAATGTAACCAATTATCTTGAGAGTTTTGAGAGTAGAGAACCCAGTGAGAGCATTCAGGGAAATGACAGGTTCGACTTCAGGAGGGTCAGAGGGTGGGGTCATGTCAATGGGTTTAGGTGACTCGACCAGAAGGGGGGCCTCGACATCGTCTTCCAAAGCATCCTTAGAGATGGCCATAAAAATATTTTGTTCCTTACACTTGTGCCCAGGAAAATATTTGTCATCACAATTATAACAAAGGCCTTTGAATTGGCATTCAACCAATTCTTCCCTGGTCAATTTCTGGATCTTTAGTGGAGTAGAAGGGGCAGTGGGAGTGATTGGTTTAGTTTGAGGAATAAAGGAGGGTTTTTCAGGTTTGAGAAGAGACAACATGTTGTGCTTCCTTATCTCTTTTAGTATCTTCCACCCAACTTTGAGGCTGATCCATGAGGACATGGGCACGAATATCATCCTTGAGGCCAATGATAAAAAATTATCGGAAAAAAGCATCAGACATGACCTCTGTATGAAAATCTAATCGCCCAAAAGTGGCTATAAATTCTTCCACTATGCCCGATTATTTCAACTTTTTCAAATGTCCTAAATGGTTGGTTTCAGTTTCAAAGCATTCATAAAGATCTGCCACAAATTATGTCCAAGCCACATACCCTTGGCGAGAAATTTTTCTCCATTTCCACCATTGCCAACGTTCTTGATCTAGATGGAGAACACCATATCAGAGTTTGGCCAACTCATCTGTAATTTCATACAAAGAGAAATAATGTTCCATTTGATTTACCCAACCAGTGGTATCTGAGCCATGAAATTTTTTCACATCCACATGCAGAAGATGTAGGTCACACTAAAAGTGACGGGGCTGAAAAGCTTGGGAATTAGAGGAAGTTTCACCTTTGGAGTGCAAAGGTGGGTCAGAGGATGGAAGATTTGTAGGGATATTCAGTTTGGAAAAAATCATTGTAGTGAAGGATTCAATTTGGATAGAAAAGGATGCAAGTTGGGTAGCGAGGTCTTATTTGATGGTGTCCATTTTAGCATCTATGGAGGAATGAATGTTTTTATTGATGCTGGAAAAATTGGCACTGAGTTGCCTCACTTCTTGTTGGGTCTTTATGAAATTAGAGGATAAGGTATTGAAGTGAGCTTCCAAGTATTGGCTATGGGTGTGGGCCATGATAAAGATGGAAAATGAAAAAGGATCGAGTGGTACCACACAGAAAATGGGTTATGGGTGAAGTGTATCACAACGAGCAAGGCAACGAGGGGAATCTAATGGGGCAAGGCCCAAATAAGAGTGTTGGAAGGGGGTTGGGTCCATAGGAAAAAACATTTGCTGAAAAATGATAGGTATGATTGCGATAAGGGAGAAGAGAGGAATCCAACGAGATTGGGCACAAATAATGGTTCCATCTGATTTGAAGAATACTGCAGTGTTGCAATGCCAAAATTATTAACATGAAGAAATGTGTAGTAATTTCGCAACCTGAATGCAGGAGGCAGAGTTGCATAGAAATATATATTGTTTGTTCTGTTTTGTTTTCCTTCCCAAGGGTTAGGATATGCAGGGTGTCTACAAACAAGGTTTTTCCCTGTGCTATACCTCTTTGATATACGTGTGAGGTCCAATAATAGTACTCGACCCAATATATTAGGGCACCAACTAAGGAGGCTAGACTGTGCCCTTATCTGTACTACCCAAATACCCAGGTACTAGAGAGTATCTTCCCGAGTGTTGTTCTTGGTGGTACTATAGCATTCAGGTGGCCAAACGATTTATATATGGAGGGCTTTAGGAGATCTAGGTCAATCCGTATACAAGTGTTGTATGATGCACTACCACTCGAATAGGTACCAATAGGGGTTGCAAGGGTGTACAAAATATGTGCACTTAAGTACCACTTGTATTTCCTGCGTGTATGACTCCTCGACCGCGGGTTTATGCATGTAACGACAAATCTATGTAGATTTGAGACGTCGGAATACGTCTCTACTCTGAAAAAATTAACCCACAATGTTCTGCCAAAGAAAGTACTCTGATACCACTTGTAGTATTCCAGATATAAAATAGTATGCAGAACATAAATATTTTAGCTAGAAATGGAAGAACAACAATGATATAGCTAGAAAAATACTAGAATTATACCATAATAACACTAGAAAGAGCACCTTGATTTGTGATAGCAATGTTCCCTTGCCTCTTCGAGGGGGAAACCTCCAATAGAGCAAAGCTCTATTACAATAATATCCAAGAAAAAACTTCTCATACCCTCTACTCCTATTTATAATAAATATGTCTATCCAAAAGAACAATATAGAGGAATATCCTTCTATAAGCAGAAGCTTCTATTAGGTCTTCTTACATTTGAATTATCCTTCCTTATTTATAGGACTTATTAATATTGTCCTTTATTACCTGGAAATCTATTATTCTACCTACATCAAGGGTTAGAGAGGTTAGGTCCCTAACATTAGGGCTCTATTTGCGCCCTGGGATGGTATTCCCCTCCTAGTATCAGGGGTAGAGACCAGGACACTTTGTTTACACTATTAGAGGACCCTTACCACCCTGTATCTAATAGGAAGGGCGTGACTAGCGCAAAAAAAAATTGGTTTGAGTTTAGCCAACAAAAAGTCAGGAAAATTTGTCCCAATGGATCTAACATTTCTTAAATGTTTTGTAGGTGATATTGGGAAAGATGTTGGAGTGGAAAGAGTGTGAACATGAAAGAGATGGCACCATGTCTTTGAGGGATCAAAACACGATCACTGCACTAAAAAATTGCAAGCTACTTAAGTTTTTCAAAATCCAGAACATGATAAAGGAGCTAATGCTTCTTGAGCATCTGATCCAACTATGGGATCCAAATGAGAAAGTGTTCAAATTTTTTCCTCATGATTTAGAAATCAAGGTAGAGGACATCTATTTTTTGACGGGGCTGTCAAAGTGAGGTTCCCATGTTTCCTTGGTTGGGACCAGAGCTACTGAGATGTCCACTGAGGAGTATATTGTCACTTACTATAGAGAGGGTGTTGATAGGACTAGTGTAAAAATTCTGATCAAAGAGATCGAGGATCAACCACTTCACGCGATTGCATTCACTATTATCAAATTGGATGGAAGCACAATAACTCATATCATCACAAAGTCACAGATGGCCTATGCGGTTGAGTGCATGGATCCCAGAGTATTCAACTGGTGTGAGGGAGTTTTGGTGAGCCTCAAAAACCAAATCACTCGATGTAAGACCAACAAGAAAAAAACGTTTGGCTATGGTTCATTGCTTGTTTCTTTGTTTTTGGATAGAGTTCCTTTGTTACAACCCCATATTGTGCTACCATATCATCCCATAATGGAACCGATAATGGAGAATTTGGCTAGTTTCTCACCGGGACTTGGCGAAGGTCATGCGGTATTTTCATTTTATGTGGGCTTGTTCACATGGTGGAAGAAGCAAATTCCTATGACAGAGGACTTCCCATATTGAGGTGTTGAATTTTGAGGTGGCAATGACTTGGTGCTTCGAGAAGGGGAACGTTGGGATGTGTTAGGTACTCATGATCTCATACTCACTTTTTGTTTCTTATATATATATATATATATATATATATATATATATATATATATATATATATATTGGTGTACAAAGGGTTTTTAATCAAAATATTATATCCTTACGTAGATAAAGGATTGATATGACCAAATGGATTATTGGTATTGGCTCACTACAGAGGGCCATCTTTTCTATTTCAGATATAGCAGATCAATGAGGATAGGGAGCTCCATGATGTGGAAAGAAACCTCAAGGGGATGACTATGGGGTTCACCCCTATGCATATATTAGAGGTTCCAAGGCACCTGCAAAGGCATGTTGTAGGCATGTCAGCGGGGATGAGCACCTTAATGCGCCGAGTGGTGAGGGAATTAGTGTGTTATGAGGAGCACAATGTGCGAGGGGAGTGAAGTTCCACTCTATAACACTCTTTTTTGGAGATGACGTATGTTGTATGGGTTACATACCCCAAATATTGCCCCCTTTATACATTTTGGACATATGTGACACTTTTTATTTATATATATACTTATTACTTATATATATATACATTTTCTTAATTACTTATTTCTCAGTACTAAATGGAATGCTGATGTTTATTTGGTGCCTAAATGTATGCTCTGTGTTTATTTATTTTTTACATATCCATATATGTGTAAGATGCCAATTTATTAAATAATTAGCTAGAGAATCTATGACAACGTTTAATTCCCTAGGTATGTGTCTATATTCAATATAATCAAAGAAACTCTCAAGATAATGAATCCTCAAATACAAATTTAATAAAGATGGATCACAAATGGAATATACACGATTAAGATGACAAGCCACAAGTTGGGAATCGAGATAAACTATAAAAAATGATATACCAATGGAAGAGTCCTGGTTAATATCCCAATTACAACATGATATTCTGCAACATTATTGGTAGTGGGTCCAAGGCACATTACCCATAAACTCACCAACTCATCGGCAGGGTAAAACTTGGTCCAAGCCACATAAGCCAAATTTTGAATATGTCTGCTAGCACCATCTGCAAAACTGAAACATACATGAAAGGGTACTGGCATTTTTGCATAAGATAACATAGCAAAATAAGTAGTCATGGATAAAAATCCTCACACAAAAGCGTAAAACACACCAAATCAAATTCACACAAAAATTATGACACATATGTACAAAGCACCACACTAGGGTGCCCCTAAGCATAGTACTTATTAATATAGATCCCATTGCAGGGCTCCTTCAGAGGTATTTCATCATAATCAACTAGCTCATAGGACCTTTTTTGTAGCATGCATTTTACAACATAGGGACCATGGCACATGGGTTCCAATTTTCCTGCTCCCAACTTGTCATCATATTTATGTAGACTAAGACAAGGTCGCCTTCCTGGAAGGTGTGAGGATGAATGGATTTATCGTACTGGATTTTGACACACCTCTTATGTATTTTATTAGTAATATCAACATCACAACGAGTATCGTCAAGTTTTATAAGGTACATAAAGTGTTCTTCTTTGGAATTAGTGTTTGGAAATAATTGTACAGCTAGTTGAAGTGATGGTATTTCACATTGAATTGGAATTACCGCTTCTAGGCCGTAAACTAATTGAAAAGGAGTAAATTCTTTGGCGGTCTTAGTGGAAGTCCTGTAGGCCCAAAGGGATGGAAAAAGATTGAGGCGCAAGTCAGTTTTATGTTTCCCTACCCTACGTTGGATCATGGTATTTAAAACTTTATTGATTTCTTTGACATGACAGTTAGCTTGAGTGTAGTAAGGAGACAAACTTTCATGGTGGAAACCTAATTTTTTTCTTAATTCATTCATCATATGATTACGAAAATGTGAACCTTGATCAGTAATGATAGCTTTCAGGACTCCAAATCGAGAGATAATGTGCTTGGACACAAAGACTGCAACAGTCTTGTCATCATTTAAAAATTTAGTCATGGCCTCGACCCACTTAGTGAAGTAATCGACTAAAACAATAATGTAACCATGCCCTCCGACCAAGGTAGGATAACATTGCATAAAATCTATGCCCCATTTTGAAAAAGGGCCAACAACAATGAATTGGTGTAACAGAGAAGGGGAGGAGCACTTTTTAGGATGAAAATTTTGGCAAGGTGGGAACTTCTTAATGGAATCAATACAATCTTTAAATATGGAGGTCCATAAATACCCAGCATGTAGAATCTTGTGGGTCGTAGCCATCCTAGAGAAATGACCACCACATTCTCAAGAGTGGAAATAATTTAAAATAGTTTTAACCTAATCATAAGTAAGACAACATCATAAGAGGGAATCAATGCCATGATGATACAAAGTGTCACCAATGATAACATAAATATGGGCATGATGACGGATAAGACGGTGGTCTTTCTGTGAAAGTTCAGGTTGCAAACGTTGCTTTTGGAGATACATAGTGATATCTCCATAACAAGGGTCATAGGTACCGATAAGAAATGAACACTCATCTATAAGAGAGTCTATGGGCTCATTATTTATCTCAACACGAGGAAGATCGCACAAAATATCAACAAATAATAACGATTTATTAGACTTGGAGTTCTCAAATTCTAGATTGAATTACCGAAGGATCACAATCCAATGTGAGTATTTTCCCCCTAGTACTTGACGTCGAAGGATTTAGTACATGGGATTAGTGTCCACGATAACAATATTTTTTCGGAGCATTATATAGTGACGAAATATAGGAAGAATGATGGTGGCTACTAGAGCCATATTTTTGACATGAGACTGGTTGAGTTAGGGACCTGAAAGGCCTTTTCTCAGATAGTAAACTTCATGTTCTTGGTCGCTATCAATCTATTGAACTAGCACCATTCCAATGGTGGAAACAAAATAAGCAAGGTATAAGATATAATATTTGGTGTAGTCAAGGGGATGTAACAATGGTGCATGCGTCAATGCATGTTTTAAGGAATCAAAATATCATTGTTCTTGATCATCCCAAATAAAGGAGATACCTTTCTTCAAGAGACACATAATCATTTAGTGGCTTCTGCATAATTTCGAATAAAGAAACGCAAAAAGTTTTCCTTCCCTTGAAAACTTTGAAGTTGGATAATGTTGGTGGGAGGAGGAAATGAAGTAATCACCTTGAATTTTAAGGGATCCACTCTGATCCCATCTTTGGAGACTATGAATCCAAGAAGTCAGTTAGATTCAACACAGAAAATGCATTTGTGTGGCTTAAGACAGATCCTATAATATCGACACCAAAGAAATATGGCTCGAAGATGTTCGATGTGGTCATCATGATGAATCGAAGGAGTAGGAAAATCATCTAAATAAGGATCTTTGATATGTTTAATGTCATTGAAAGCATACAACATGGCCCACTGGAATGTATCCCTAGTATTTTTAATGCCAAAAGGGAGTTTACGATAGGAAAACGTACCCCATGGACAAATAAAAGATTTCTTATGTTGGTTGGAGGGGAGTATCTCAGTCTTATTATAATGAAAAAATCCATCCATGAATGAAAATATGATGCTCCCGACACAATTATCTATGATTTGGTCGATGAATGGGCTGGGATAGTTTTCCTTAAGAAAAGCATTGTTAAGATCACAGTAATCGACACATACACTAATAGTTCCATGTTTCTTCATGACAGGAACAATATTAGACACCCATTTCGTCAAGGGGATAGGATAAATAAAACCATCCTTCAACGGTTTCTATACCTCAGCTTTGATTTTCGTTGTTTTTCAAGGATGTACTAGGTGCAATTTCTAGTGAACAAGTTTATCTCCTAGGTATGTCTTGATTTAGTGAAAAATAATAGATGGATCAATACCCTACATCTCTTCATAACTCCAATAAAAAACGTCATGAAACTCCTTGAAAAAGGTTGTATATTCTTGGATCTCATAAGGAGTACAATGCTTTCCAAGGTGGACATGTTCTATGACACCAGTCTTGTCAGATATGTCGATAGGAATAGTTTCAGTGATAGTATCCAAATTCCCTTCAGATAAAGCCAGAATGGGGTATTCCATTGTAATAACAATATTGATTTTAGGTCTAGATTTATTACCACTCTTCGTAAATTTTGGAGTAAGCGGGAAAGATGAGCGATGATGGATATCCTCCCACGAGGGGTCCTCGATGCTCAAGACTTACATAATGGACTCGTCCAAGGGAGAAGTCTGTAGGAAAAAATATGAAGGAGATAAAGAGTAATCCATCGAATATTGAAAAAAGTAGGGGTTTGATGAAGCAACAAGATGAGTATCAGAAATATCAGAACAAGAGACAAACTGAATGTTGTTATATGCTTCCTCGGTCGGGTTGAGTGGCATGATGTCACCAAATGAATCAAGCTAGGATAATGTTGGCACAACCCAAGGATCCTAAGAACTAAGGGATTGGTGTACCATGGATGAAATGGCGTTAACCTGGGTGATCAAAGTGGAAGGGCTAGGGGAGGGTAATAGGAAAGTACCCATTAGGGTAGAGTCTTTCAACAATCCAACCCCTACACTCTCATAAGATATTTGGTAATCATTGACTAACATAACATTATCAACACTATGGGTAATGGAATATGGAATGCAATAGTTAAACTGGTCAATAGTCACAACTTTACCTTGATGGGGAAATTGTAATGTTTGAAATACCGAGGATGCAACAACGGGTATAGCATAGAACCAATTGCAACCAAGAAAGAGATTATAATCAAGGGGGGCATCTACTGCTTCCACCTCTACATAAGTGTTTTTTCCCTCGACTTCTAAAGCAAAGGAGCTCAAAATACCATATGGTTTAAAACCACACCCATCAAATGCCTTGAGGGTAGTGGGGGACTGGCCGAGAGAAAGAAAACCAACACTTATCCAACGAGCCAAAGACATGACATAGGTAGAAGCTCCTTCATCCAAAATAGTGCAGTGGATGCTTTCCCCACAAATGATGGATTGAATCTAAAATGCAAGTTGATGGGAGAGTCTCAATTTAAAATGTTCCAAATTTAACATTAAAAAAATAGATGTATCCTGATTTATGGCTCCTATAGCAGACAACAGTGTTTTGTGCTGTCTAGGACAATTTTGAAAAACTTGGAGGGTCGACATTGTGCAAGGTGCTTGTGCCAAGTCCTCAATGATGTTGTAAATTTGTGCGGTATGAGGACTGGGATTAAAAGTCAACTTACAAATTGTGCCCTTGGGAGGGTGCAACACTGAGTCAAGATTAGGCTTCTCAATCTGAAGAGATCTAGAAGATGGAGGAGGGATAGATGATGTGGATGATATGGAGGTATTGGTATTGACACTTCCAAATTTATATTGAATTGGGTCGTAGTCTTTGGATCTAGTATAAAAATCAACAAATTTCAGCATGAATACTTAGTTACTATATGAAGCATCCCCTTGATAAGGATGACATGTATTACTCCCATGGGGAGGGGTAGGGTTTTGGGTAATCATATGTTGTTGTTGAGCAAGGAAAGGATTGGTCAAAACAGTGGGTTGGAACTTTCCTTTGATGATTTTTCTAACAACATCACGATGAGGAAAATCTCGTGTATAATGATCATCCCCACAAATAAGACAAGGATGTTTGTCTTAACACTTGGAATTATTCTCAACAGTGGTTTCATCGTTTTTGTTTTCTTCCTTCTTATTGGAATATTTATTTAATTTTCCTTTATTCTTCTTGTTTCCTCTAGAAGGTTGGGATGATTTGGATTGGACCGCATTGACCTCAAAGGATTTGGAAGGAGTAGAAGTAGATTTGGTATTAGTACCAACCTATGAGGAAGAAGGGTTAGATGGTTGTGATGGTTGGGAACCCTATTTTTTGGTAGTAGACTGGGTTTTGAAAGACTCAACCATGCCATTGGCATAGATATCTTGAGCGGGACATGTAGGATCAATTAATGGACACATCGCATTAGGAATAAATTCATACAAAGTTTCAGTTTGAGAATAAACTAGATCTAAGTATTGGACATGACTAATTGCATGTTCTTCTATGATTATGCCACCCATGGTGACATCATGAAAAATGGATGGTAACAACGATTTAGTAAACCACTCAGCCAATAGTTGATCAGGAATGTGATCTTTAATTAATCATCTCCATATCCTCCACTCATGTATATGATCAGAGATGTGGGTGGAGGTAGATTTCCGCAGTGAGGTTAAAAGTTCAGTACCCGTCTCATATCTAATTGTTAATTGTAAATGGGTGAGAAAGGTCATGGTGAGGGAATTAAAATCACTGTAAGACAGGGGAGGCAATTCAACGTACCACTTGGTCGCTAAACCTGTAAGAGTTCGTTGGAAAAGATATAACCTAATGGAGTCATCCATCAAGGTATTGAAAGAACACCAGAGATGGTAAGTCATCATGTGGGTATTTGGGTCTTCTCTATATTTGTCATCAAATTTAGGAATGTCTTACGGTAACTTATGGGTAATGGGAGGCCAAAAGGGAGCATGGAGAATGGGATCGTTGGTCAAACTCAATAAATATGATAAATCTAAGGTAGAAAAAAATAGAAGTTGACAGTTGATCGGTGGGTTGTGGTAATATGGGTGAGATGTTTGTTGACGATTAAAATTGCAACGAGTAATTTCACCTAGAAAGTATTACTAAAACCCTATTATTTAAACTATGCTAATAAAATAATACTAGTAGGTAGGACCCCCTTATAGACTGGAGGCTCAGAGATAGTCATATCACACATTTTTTGTTGTTTTTCAATGCTTCTTATAGGGTCCTATATGGTTGACAATGCATTAATGGTTTCATTTTGATATAGCAACAGGTGGATGATGCATTTTATGGGATGTTTCTGCAAATCAAAGCATTAATTTTAATGCTATAATGGGCATATATTTACAGTTTCTATGATTTGATCATGTCACAAATCATCGTGATCGACTACCTGGCCACATACACACAAGAACATGTTAGTAATGACATAACCAAACTAAAACAAAGAAAATAAACTTATGGGAAAAAACCTAAAAGGAAAGGATCTTTGTTTGAGTTATGTTAAGGATTATATGCAAATGAAAGGGTAAAAGTTGTTAGTGTTAGTCCTAACTATTATATATTTGGTTAGTGTCTATATGATTTTCATTTGATTATTTCGGACGTCTTGATTAATTGGGTTGGTTGTCATTGATTTCAACACTTGAAGAAAGTTTGGTAGTGAATTCTAGTAGCAGAAAGGTTTAGGTAATGGACCCAAGTTTGTTTGATGTATAATGGTATGCATTTTAATATATTTGCATGTAAGACTATTCTATATGGATAGTACATGTCATGCCATTTCTAGTGGTATGTGGAACGTCACATAACTCCTCACAGTTTGAGAGTCATGGCCTTATGAATTTGGAGGACCCTCATATGTTGGCTTGAAGCCCCAAAAGGTCAAAGAAGTCAAAGTGCTTGCAAAGAAGAAATTATTTAAATAATAAAGTGAAGTGACAAACTCAAAAATATTATTTAAATAATAAAGTGAAGTGACAAAGTCAAAGAGGATTATTTAAATAATAAAGTGAAGTGACAAAGTCAAAAAATATGATTTAAATAATAAAGTGAAGTGACAAAGTCAAAGAAGATCATTTAAATAAGAAAGTGAAGTGACAAAGTCAAAGAGCATTATTTAAATAATAAAGTGAAGTGACAAAGTCAATGAGGATTATTTAAATAATAAATTAAATGGAGAACTTTCTAATTATGAAAAGTGGTTAGAAGTGGATTAGCCCTAAAATAAGAAAATTGGGTTAAGATGGTTAAAAGGTAACCCCTTGAGGAAGTTGCATAAGCTACATGAAAGTATAAATAAGAGGGAAGGCTCTCTCATTTTAATTACACTTAAGCATATTGAATATGTACAGGTGAATTAGGTAACCAAAGGATATCTAAGATGAATTTCAGAGGGAAGGTGAAGTAAACAAGGCCGGAATTCAAGAGAGGATAAATTCTTTTGATGATGATTTCTAAGGTATGTTATTTATAGGTCATCTCACCATTTTCGCAATAACATTTGTTCTAGAATGATTCAGACTGTGAAATTGGGATCCCATTGAGGAAACATATCCAAGTAATTGTGGTATGAATTTAATCTTGTGAATCGTTGTATTCTTGGAGTTACACTCCGTGGAAAATAGGGTTTGTGGCTAGTCCTGAAACTAGTCTAAAACAGGTGTTTCGAGTAAAAATGTCACAACTTCTTCATAACAAATCCAAATTCAGTAAGACCAAATGTTTTGGTTATATTACAATTTGTAGTATTTTATGTAAAATGGTCAGATACATACAACAAATATTCCATGCGCGAAACTCTCTACAAGTTCACTCTCTAGAATAAGCCAAAATTCAACAAGGTGTGCCATTTTTGTTATAACTCCTTTTCTGAGAGGTTCCAGGTAGTGACACCTAGAGGAATTGCATAAAACACACTGAATAACATTCTGTACTATTTTATGATCTTTATTCATTACATGTACATAGTTATGATTATTTCAAGTTGGGGTTGTTGACTAATCCAAATCTAGTCATTTGAGACTAAAGTAAAGTTTGATGAAAATGCTAGTGTCTTGTTATTAAAGTTAAGGAAGTTTTGTAGGTTTAGGTATAGGTTGGTGCATGGTTGATGCACCTTTTTATGGTACAAGTTGATTACAGGTTGTTTGGTACAGGTTGGTGCATGGTTGATGCGCTTATTTATGGTATAGGTTGATTACAGGTTGAGGTACAGGTTGATGCATGGTTGATACATGGTTCAGGTTATTAGTACAGGTTGTTTGGTGCAGGTTTATTGGTACAGGTTTACAACAATATATATCACAGTGATAGTGTGACAGTGGTTCCATCATTCTACTTATACATTAGGGTGGTTGGACAGGGCAAGGACAAGTGGTTGTAGCCACCTTCTGGTTGTAGCTGGAGAACATAGGGGGTTGTAGCCTCCTTCTGGTTGTAGGGAGAGAATTAGGGAGTCGGAGATTCCCCCAGGTTGTATCCTGAGAAACTAGGGGGTTGGAGCCTCCTTCCAGTTGCAGCTGGAAAACAAAAGAATTTGGTGCTTCCAATGAATGTAATTCTTCAAGACATTTAAGAAAAATAATTATGTGGTTTTCTCCCACTGTGCATTTCCACGTAAAAAAAATGGTGTATTGTGTATGTGTATGATTGTTCATTTGTTCATTATTTATTTACTCTGCAAATATTGGATGATAATTCTACATTGACATAACATTTGCATTATATGGTTAAAAGGGATTAGATTTCTCTATTATTGATTCACCCCGCCTCTCAGTAATCCAACAATTGGTATAAGAGAAGGTTCCTTCAGAAATTAGTTTAACCACTAAAAGGTAGATCATGGAGAGAAAAACCATGTATAAAAATGGAATACCACATTTTGATGGAAAACAGTATTCCTTTTGGAGCATAAGGATGAAGACATATATACAGGCACATGGATTGGAAATTTGGCAATCAATTGGAGATGGATACACAACACCAATAGTTATGCTGACAAATGACAAAGATATGAAACCCGGTCATAAGAATTCCAAATCCACAAATTCACTTCTAAATGGTGTTGGAGAATTGATATTCATCAAAGTTGCACATTGTAAATCCGCTAAAGAGATTTGGGATAAACTTCAAAATATTAATGAAGGAGATTCAAAAGTCAAAGCAACAAAGCTTCAAACTTACAAAGGTTAGTTCGAACAACTAAAGATGAAGGAGGATGAAAAAATTGCAACTTACTTTTGATGATTCGATGAAACAGTAAATGCAATCTTTGGATTGGGAGAAGAAATCAAATAATCTATAATTGTTCAAAAGGAACGAAGATCTCTTCCTATGAGATTTGACCCTAAGATATCTCCACTAGAAGAAAGAGCAGATCTAAACTCAATAAGCATGGACAAACTACATGGAATATCCACATCATATGAAATGAGAACTGAACAGGAAAATCTAGATATAAAAGAAGTAGCCTTCAAAGCATCCAAACGGTCAAAGAAAAAGGGAAAGTAAAAAAAAAAGAACATAGCAACAACAATGACATCTCAGAAGATCATGAAGAAGTGGCCAACTTTCTCAAAATATTGAACAAGGAAACCAATGGTAGGTATAGAGGTAATCTTCCTTTGATTTGTTTTAATTGTGATGGTATTGGTCATTTTTCTAACAAATTTCCTCATAAGAAAAAGAGAAATAATGAAGGTTACTCAAATAGAAAACAAACATATAAAGGAAAAAGAACCACAAAGAAAGTTTTCAAGAAAAGCTTATGCACCAAAGAAGACATCTCATCATTAGATGAAGATGAAGTCAATGAAAGTGATACAGAAAGAGTTATATTCATGGCAGTAGAAGAATCTAATAAAGAAGAATCCAAAGAAGAATATGAAGATGCCGAAGAAGAATATGAAGAGGCCAAATAAGAATATGAAGAGGCAGAAGTTGACTACCAAGAATAATTGTTGTGTGTCATAGAAGTTATCATATGAGAAAAGAAGAAAAGAAGAAACTGCAAGCAAAACTAGACAAGAAAGAAGACACTCAGGAACTAGAACAAATGATCACAAATTTGAAGGTTCAAATTGAAGAAGATAAAAAAATTGAAGAATCACTCAAATAACAACTAGAAGAAAGAAACAGAACTGGATCATTGGAAATTTGGAAGCAGAAATTGTCACATTAAGAAAGGATCTTCTAAAGAAAAACATGCAAAACAACTCAAAAGTTTTGAATGACATTATCAGTAGCCAAAAACCTCATCATGAAAAGTTTGGAATTGGATACAATAAGACAGAAAATGGATCAAGCTCCAAAACAATAGAACAAGAAACATATCCAAAAAGGTATGCAGAAACAATCAAAGGGGATAGGAAGGTCTACAAAGAAAATTACAGGGACACTCCTCCATAGAGGAGATTCATATTTCAAAATCAATGACCGACAGAAACAGATAGGCCTCATGAAGAAGAAGGATTCATAAGAGTACCTACTTTTAGAAGATCTTCAACTCCTAGGTATCAAACTATGTTTTTTGGTTTATGTTATGCATGTAATAATTTTGGACATAAAGCTATGAATTGCAGAGCTAACAACAGGAACATAAACAACTTTGAAATTCATACACAAAAGGGTTATCCAAGAAGGCCTAGTGAAAAATAGAGAAGAAGTTACAACAGGCTTGAATTTTTTAGCACTGAAGTGGAATGCTACAAGTGTAAAAACTTTGGAAACATGGCCAAATATTTCAGAATGACAGTCTCTCCTAGAGAACAACAACAGTCACAGACATGAACCTCAAAAAAGGACATGGATAAGAAAGTAGAATCAGTATAGTAATGGAGAATTCACACTTGCTCTACAAGCTAAGCAGAAGAAATGTAGTTGGTATGTTGATAGTGGTTGTTCAAAACACATGACAGGTGATAGAGATAGGTTTATTACATTAATAAAGGAAAGAGATGGATCAATCTCCTTCAGAAATGATGATTTAGCTAAAATCATTGGAAAAGGCACAGTCAGAATTGGGAACAAGAATACCAAGGCAGAAAATGTTCTACTAGTAGAAGATATGAAACATAATCTTCTAAGTGTGAGTCAAATGTTTGACCAAGGTCATAAAGTTACTTTCAATTCACAAAAGTGCGAGATAAGAAAAGAAGGTTCAGGAAAATTGATTGCAACAACTGCGAGAACTTCAAGCAACATATATGTATTAAGTGAAATTGGAAATGAAAAGTGTTTCCTAGGAAAAGAAGATGAAAGTTGGCTATGGAACAGAAGAATGGGTCACATACATTTTGATAACCTTGTCAAAGTCAGCAAAAGGGAAGCAGTTAGAGAAATTCCCCAGATCATGAAACCAACCAACACTTTATGCAAGCATTGTCAACAAGGAAAGCAAACAAATACCAGGTTTAAATCAAAAGAATATTCAATGACAAGACCACTAGAAATTGTGCATACTGATCTAGTTGGACCAACTACAACAAAGGGTTTAAAAGGTGAGAAATACTTTATGTTATTAGTTGATGATTATACAAAAACGACCACAGTTTTCTTTCTCGGGAATAAGTCAGAAGCTTTTGAAAACTTCAAGTTCTACAAGGAAATGGTTGAAAATGAAATGGATTCAAAAATCAAATGCTTGAGATCTGATAATGGACGAGAGTTCACTTCAAAGGAATTTATGGACTACTGCAACAGGAATGGAATAAAAAGGCAATTCTTCGCTGCTAGGACACCTCAAAAGAATGGAGTTGTTGAAAGAAAGAACATGACAGTACAAGAAATGGCTCGAACACTGCTAATGTATTCCAAATTGACAGATATCTTTTGGACACAGGAAGTGCATACAATAGTTCACATTCAAAACAGAGTAATGCTCAAAAACAACACTGACAAAACTCCCTACGAGCTATGAAAAGGAAGACCAACAAATGTGAAGCACTTTAGAGTTTTTGCAAGCAAATGCTACATCAAAATAGAAGATGGAAGAATGGGAAATTTTGACTCTTTTGTGGAAAAAGGAGTACTTGTTTGTTACTCAAGTACAAGGAAAGCATACAAGTGTTACAACCTGAGATTGAAAAAAGTTGTGGAAAGCATCAACGTAACAATTGATGAAATAGGTAGACAAGAATTAAAGGAAGAAGAAAATTAATCAATGGAACATCTTTACGAAGAAGAAGTAGAAGATGAAAAATAAGTAGAAGGGCAATATGAAGAGGATCTGACAGAAGAAGAAGAGAAAGTTCAACAAGTGCCTCCAAAGACACCTAGCAGACGAGTACAAAAGAATCATCCTTCAGATCAGATTATTGGAAACAAAGATGCAGAAGTTGAGACTAGAAGAAGAATTTGTTCACCAGAACAAATGCACCTAGCACTCTCATCTACGATTGAACCAACCTCTTTTGAAGAGGCCAGGGAGGATGAATTTTGGAATAAGGCCATGGATGAAGAATTGGATCAAATAGAGAAAAATGATACTTGGGAATTGGTTCCAAGACCAAAGGATAAGAATGTGATCGACACAAAGTGGGTATACAAAAATAAATTGAATTAAGATGGATAGGTTACAAGGAACAAAGCTAGATTGGTATGTAAAGGATATGCATAGGTTGAAGGAATCAACTTTGAAGAGACATTTTCCCCAGTTGCCAGAATGGAAGAAATCTGATTTCTTTTAGCTTACGCATGCTCCAAAAATATTAAAGTGTATCAGATGGACGTAAAATCAGATTTTATTAATGGGGAACTTGAATAAGAAGTCTACATTGAACAACCAGAAGGATTTCAATTGTCAGAGAATGCAAATTATGTGTGTAAATTAAAGAAGTCCTTGTATGGTCTAAAACAGGTTCCTAGAGCATGGTACTCTAGATTGGATAAATATCTACAACAGACAAGGTTCATAAAAGGAAGTGTAGACAACAACCTCTACATCAAGGTAACTCAAGACAGTATTTTATTACTTGAAGTTTATGTTGATGATATTATTTTTGGAAGTACCGATGACAGGTTAAGCCAGAAATTTGCAAAGGACCCACAGAATGAATTTGAAATTCCATTACTTGGAGAACTATCCTTCTTTCTGGGTCTTCAAATACGTCAAAGAAACCAAGGAATTTTTATTTCTCAAACCAAGTATATCATATAAATGCTAAAGAGGATCGGAATGGAAGATTGCAAACCAATTATCACTCCCATGCAAACCAGTTGCAAGTTGAGAAAAGATGATGATTCAAAGTCTACAAATCAGAGGAAATATAGGTCAATGATTGGTATCCTACTATATATGACAACATCTAGACCAGATGTAATGCAGGAAATTGGACAGGTGGCATGATTTCAAGAAGCACCAAAGGAATCACATGTATTAGCAGTGAATAGGATTTTCAAATATATCAAAGGAACATAAGAGTTGGGATTATGGTATCCAAAAAGAAAGGATCTATCACTTATTTCCTACACAGATGCAGATTGGGAAGGTTGCATTGATGACCAACGAAGCACCAGTGGAGCGACGTTCTACTTGAGTGAGTGTTTAGTATCATGGCTAAGCAAGAAACAACCATCAATATCTTTATCTATAGTCAAGGTAGATTATATTGCAGCAACAACATGTTGTACATAGGTTCTATGGATGAAACAAACTCTAACAGATATACAGGTTGAGTATGATGAGCCCATTCTAATCTATTTTAATAATACAAGTGTCATCAGTATCTCAAAGAACTCGGTGATGAACTCCAAGACGAAGCACATTCCAATCAAGTATCACTTTCTACGAGAACATGCTGCAGAAAAGAACACCAGAGTTGAATATGTGGGCACAAAAGAACAAGTGACAAACATCTTTACAAAACCGCTTCCATAGGAAGCCTTTGAGTATCTTTGCTAGAGAATCGAAGTTATTTCTACTCCAAAATGGATGATTTTGAATGATTATCTTATATGTCTTAGATGTACACGAGGAAGCACCATAAAGAGGACAATTTAGGTTGGGCGATCAAACGAGTCAGTTAGGGGGAGCAGCCCCGAATGGAAATATACCTTTGCCATTAATGACGAAGGGGGAGATATTTATCAAATGCAGAGGATAGAGGCATGGTTCTAGGGGGAGTGTTGGTCATAGAGATGAAGGCATGGTTCCAGGGGGAGCATGAGTGATATGATTTTAGTATTGCATCGGAGTCTTGTCATCAATGCCAAAGGGGGAGATTGTTGATTAATTTGGTTGGTTGTCATTAATGTCAACCCTTGAAGAAAGTTCGATAGCGAACTCTGATAGCACAAAGGTTTGGGTAATGGACCCAAGTTTCTTTGATGTATAATGGTATGATTTTTTATATATTTGCAAGTAAGACTATTCTAGATGGATAGTACATGTCATGCCATTTCTAGTGGAATGTGGAACGTCACATAACTCCTCACGGTTTGAGAGTTATGGCCTTATGAATTTGGAGGACACACATATGTTGGCTTGAAGCCTCAAAAGGTCAAAGAAGTCAAAGTGATTGCAAAGAAAAAATTATTTAAATAATAAAGTGAAGTGACAAAGTAAAAAATGATTATTTAAATAATAAAGTGAAGTGACAAAGTGAAAGAGGATTATTTAAATAATAAAGTGAAGTGACAAAGTCAAATAGGATTATTTAAATAATAAAGTGAAGTGACAAAGTCGAGGAGGATTATTTAAATAATAAAGTAAATGGAGAACTTTCTAATTATGTAAAGTGGTTAGAAGTGGGTTAGACCTAAAATAAGGAAATTGGGTTAAGATGGTTAAAAGGTAACCCCTTGAGGAAGTTACATGAAAGTATAAATAAGAGGAAAGGCTCTCTCATTTTAATTACACTTGAGCATATTGAATATCTTCAGGTGCCTGAGGTAACCAAAGGATATCTAATCCAAATTTCAAAGGGAAGGTGAAGTAAAGAAGTCGAAATTCAAGGGAGGATAAATTCTTTTGATGATGCTTTCTAAGGTATGTTATTTACAGGTTATCTCACCATTTTCACAATAATGTTTTTTCTAGAATGATTCAGACCATGAAATTGTGAGGCCATTGAGGAAACATATCCAAGTAGTTGTGGTAAAAATTTCATCTTGTGGGTCGTTGTATTTTTGGCGTTACACTCCGTGGAAAATAGGGTTTGTGGCTAGTCCTGAAACTAGTCTAAAACAGGTGTTTCGGGTAAAAATGTCATAACTTATTCATAAAAGATCCAAATTAAGTAAGACAAAATGTATTGGTTAGAGTACATTCTTTAGTATTCTTTGTAAAATTTTCAGATCCATACAACAAATATTATGTGCGGGTAACACTCTACAAGTTTTCACTCTAGAATAAGCCAGAATTCAACAAGGTATGCCATTTTTGCTATAACTACTTTTCTGAGAGGTTCCAAGTAGTGACACATGGAGGAATTTCATAAAACACATTGAAGAACATTTTGTTCTATTTTCTGATCTTTATTCATTATAGGTACATAGTTATGATTATTTCAAGTTAGGGTTGTTGACTAATCCAAAACTAGTCATGTCAGACTAAAGTAAAGTTTGATGAAAATGCTAGTCTCTTGTTGTTAAAGTTAAGGAAGGTTTGCAGGTTGAGGTATAGGTTGGTGCATGGTTGATGCACTTTTTTATGTTACAAGTTGATTATAGGTTGTTTGGTACAGGTTGGTGCATGCTTGATGCACTTGTTTATGGTACAGGTTGATTACAGGTTAAGGTACAGGTTGATGCATGGTTGATATATGGTTCAAGTTATTGGTACAAGTTATTTGGTGCAAGTTTATTGGTACAGATTTACAACAGTATATCTCACAGTGATAGTGTGATAGTGGTTCCATCATTCTACTTATACGTCATGGTGGTTGGATGGGACAAGGACGGGTGGTTGCAGCCACATTTTGATTGTAGTCAGAGAACATAAGGGGTTGTAGCCTCCTTTTGGTTATAGCCAGAGAATTGGGGAGTTGGAGCTTCCCCCAGGTTGTAGCCTGAGAAACTAGGGGGTTGGAGCCTCCTTCCAGTTGCAGTTGGAAAACAAAGGAAGTTTGTGCTTCCAATGAATGCGTTTCTTCAAGACATATAAGAAAAAGCATTATGTGGTTTTCTCCCGCTTTGGGTTTCCATGTAAAAACACTGGTGTATTGTGTATATGTATGATTTTTCATTTGTTCATTGTTTATTTACTCTGCAAATATTGGATGATAATGCTACATTGATATAACACTTGCATTATATGGTTAAAAAGGATTAGATTTCTCTATTACTGATTCACCCCCCTTCTCAGTAATCCAACAGGGTGCATATAATATTGTAATACATATGCTATGGCATAAGGGCTTGGAAAAGGTTAACATGAATGTTTTGGGTGGCGCATTGGGCAAGGAATATTGTCACAGATTTGAATGGTTTGGAAATTGATTACATGGTTTAAATGATATGGTGAGTGTTGGTTTTATTCTACTTAGGAATTGAATAAGATAGGATATAGAAGTGACGTGCAGTAAATGCATGCCACTCCATACTCCCCCCATCAGATTGTCACCCTAGTATGGTTATTTGTTGCATTTTGTTCTGTTGGTGGTTAATTTCTGCATTTCAGGCTTGGGAAGAAAATGCTCGACCATCTTTCCCTTTTAATCTCTTTGTTACAGGTATGGTTATTTTTCACCCCATCCATGAATTACTCTTTGTGTATGAACAAAAAATGGCTCAATAATGCTTGGGTTTGTGTTTTCCTGAGAATTGAAACTATGTAAATGTGTGATTCTTCTCTCTAGAATGACTGTGTAACTATTCGGATTGCAAGCAAAAGAATTGGATTTTTGAGTTGTGCATTCGCAGGTTGCTCTATTGGTTGAAATTGTGGTGGGTCTCTATGGATTTTTTAAATGAATATTGGTTATATAACAATATGTGTTTTAACATGGGAGGGTTTTCTCTCTATGTATTCCTGTCAGTTGCTCCCTCTCATTCGTGAGTATAACCCTGTCCAGTTGCATTAAGATTACTAGTATGTTGTTATGTATTTTTCATACCAAATCCATGGTCGTGGGCTCAGTGTCTTGGAGCCAAAGGATCTCGTGAATTGGTATTAGGGTGGCCATAGTTTTGATATATATCGTATGGTTATGGAGTAATACGAGTTATGCCTCGGTGCATCCTCAATGGCATTGTTGTCAAATGGTTCGGCTCTTGAGAAAATAGACAGAGGTTATATATTTGTGTGTTCTTGGTAATCATCATTGTCCAATGGACGTTCACCTCTCCTCTGCAAATGTAAGGGCACTATGTGCATCGGTTTTTATACCCTACCCGTCATTGTTTCCTTTGTGGCTAACTGTTGATCCATTTCCCAAACATGGAGTTATAAGGAAACCTTGTGTCTTCTACTATGTTGTATCGAAGGGGTCTTTGCCTCCGATTGATATGCCTATGAGGACCTATAGTTTTCTATGTTATTGATGAATGAGAATGCTCTTGATTGTCTCCTTGTATTTGTTGTGACAGAGCCCAATTTAAATGTCCAACTGGTATTTCTTCTCTCGGGCATCTTCTTGGTTGTCAAATATTGGTTATCAAGTGGAGTGGTTATGGAATGTTTCATCGAGTCCCTATCTCATCTTCCTATGATGAAATTGGTTGAAAAGTTATGATTGGGAATGAGTAATAATATGTAGTCAAGGGATACCTCTTTTTTGTTATACTTCCAATCACTGTGTTCTTACAACATGGTCTTAATTGAAAATTGGAGACTCATGTGTGTTTCACTAGGCCCGATCAGGGTTATAGATAATTATGGAAATGGTGATTGTGTGTATTTAGTTATGTTCATTGTGCATCTATTATTGAATTATTGTTCATATTATGAATGGCTACATCGACAATGATGAAGCTCAGGTTTATATTGACTGTGGTTCCGTTGCAAAAATTTATTGGTTGATATGATGAACAATGTATGTAATCGGGCATGTTTTGAAAGTTTGCTTGATTGGAAAGGGACATGTGAATATATTTTAATTGGCCAATTGTGAATTGATAGACAGTGTATGATATTTTTATAGTGTTGCATTATGGGATAGAGGTGGAATAATGTTGTTGTGTGTTTTCTTTAAATTCTTAAAGGGAAAGAAAAGAAAGTAAAGACCAAGCATTTTCTTAACAGGACTGTTGAATGGAAAGTTGTTTTGATTATGAGTATGATTTCACAGACTATTCTAAATGGAGAAGTTTTGAAGAATTTAAATGTTGGAACAATGAATAGTTTGATACACAATAATCATTCATATGGTGTTGGTATTTTTTGTATTGATCTTAGTACGGAGTGATTTTTTACTTGATTAATTTTATGAACAATATTCGTTATTTCCCTACAATTCTCTCACTTTTTCGCACATTACAAATCCCCTCACCTTCCAAGATTCACTATTCATGCCCTGTTCTTAAAATTAAATTATAGTTAAATGAAAACTCTGTATTATAATAGTTGACTGATGTAACAAGGATGAATTACAGTTGATATGTTTTTTTAATTATAATACAGTTGAATGTTTGATGATTTTTTGAGCAGTAACCATGATCTATCCCCCTTCATTTTACCATTTTTTGATCAATACAATCCCTCATATATCCCAGAACCCTTATTCACCCCCTGATCATTGACAAGTATTAAACATTTTTTATGGATTGGATTGCATGACTTTGATGTGTTGTTGAGCCAAACTTTGTTTCATATTTAAAGAGATGTCATGTATGGTTTGTTGAAGAAACTAGTTGCTAATAAATAATGCATTCATGAATGAGCATCTTCAATAGAGGTAGCTATGGTCAGAATAAAAGAGGAAGAGGAAATTGGAATAGGGGCCCTAGAAGGCCAAGGTTTGATATACATTTTGATGCAGATCCAAAAGAATTGAACCAGCTATTCCAAGCTAGATTTTTGAACCGGATTGGACAAGGGGTGGTCCAACCTAGGCCAGAAAGGCCTCCTTTCCAACCCCACATGTCTCTAGTATCTCAGTTCCCCCTCATGTCTCATTACAACATGAAGTCCCTGAAAATGATTGATGGCAAGAGATTGTCCACCCGACAGTCTCCCAACATCATGGTTGGCCCAATTTGTCTCTGCCTTCTCCTCCTCCACTAGTTAACCAAATTGTTCAAGCTACCCCTGCACATTCACCATTACATTTTTCCCACACAAACAAGAGGTTAAGAACCGAATCCCACCATGCACCTGATAAAGGAAAATTTGTTGCTACACCCTCCTCTCCCTCAAATGACTCTGCCATATCTGTTTCATCCCGCATGCATTTGAGAGATGATTGCTCCCATGTTATCAGTGAGATCAGGCCTAAAGGCTCCACACAACCTAAGGAAAATTCAGAGAAATCAAAGGGAGATAGCAACAACAAGCATAAAATTTCCTCCCAGAGTGGCAAATATTGCTTTTGAGTGTTTTTATTTATTGATTGTTGAGAACAGTTGAATGCTAAAGTTTTTGGACAACACATTATTTTTTGGATATGTTGGATATTATATTTTTTGGATATGGTTTCAAATATAATTGATATTAATTTTCAAATTATGAGAGTGATGATGGGAGCCACGAGGAGGGATGTGTTTGATTGATTAACTAGTTTTGTTTATGTTTGTTAAAGAAACTGAAGGGAGTCACAAGGGGTCCCACCTACTAGTTATTATTTATTAAAGACCCTTATTATTATTTTATTAATTCCCCCCCTAAACTAAAAGTTGGTTGAGTTTTAGTTAACTTAACTAAAATAGGTAGTTCAACTACTTCAACTATTTTTTATTTCTTAAAGGAAAAAAGAGAAGGAGGAACAAAGGGAGAATAGAAGGAGAAAGCATACTAAGGTCTTCTCTTGAGTTTTATTGGGATAATTTAGTTTTCATTCATTATTTAATTCATTGAAAGCCTAATTCACTTTTATGACAACAAGGTCCTATTATAGACAACAATATTCAAGGCTTAATTACATAATTCAGACACTTGTTTTTTAGAGGTGTTGATCTATCTTTGATAGTCTGTGTAGACTTATTTGTTTGTGAATTAAATTTCATGACCGATAAAGGATATTGTGTAGAGTTGAGTGAGCAACAATCTGTGGCAAGATGATCTAGCTTTTAAAGTTTATTTTTTTTACTTTCTGTCATAATTTCTTTTGTATGGTTTTCATCAGGGACATCTAAGTTTGACTTTGGTCCAAACTTCCTCATTGAATTTTGTAAAGGGAATGATTCTTTTGATAAATTGGAATGAAATAAGTGATTTCTTTATGTCTCATCTATGTTAATTATGTTGGAAAATGTTTACCAAGTAGCGTATGCTTGTCATTGATGGCAAGAACAGCAGTGGAGACGGTAGAATAAGAAGGATAAAAATCCCTTGGGGATTTAGACGTGAAATCTCAGGAGGAACAGCGTTGAAGAAAACGCGCGCAACAAAGGCAAAGCTCAAAGTACAGGAATGTGCAGAAGAGAAGGAAGACAGAGATCCACAACCACAGGATCTCATTCAAATTTCCCGAAAGAACGAGGGCTGTCAGATCAGACAGAAGCTGTACGAGGTTTACCATCGGGAAAAGCCAAGGTGAAATCCCGACATAATCAGGACCGTCTATTTGGAAGGACGCGTGGCAGCGATCGGGCGCCATGGGGAGAAGCTCGATAGGAGGACAGGTCTCAGCCGTCAGATCCGAGCACAGGGACCCGACCACCGTTGGATCAATGAGAACCTGTGAGGTCTTTAAAGGGAGTTTCGAGGATCGCGAGTTGGATATGTCAAAGTTCCTTGACAACAAAAACCCCGAAATCGCGATATAATCTCAACCGTTAAAAGCAAGCTTGAGATATGGATCATTGATTTTGCTCATCGGAGAATCGGGAATCGGAGTTCCATGAGTCTCGTGAACAATGACCACGAAAACCCTGAAATCATGATATGCGATTTCGCGATTTGATCGCAGCCGTTAAATCAAGTAGGGATCTAGACCGTTCATTCACATGGACGCGTGGCAGCCAGGAGGCCTTATCGGAGAATCGAGGATCGCGATTTCAATATGCAAAGAACACTTGACAACGAAAACCCCGAAATCGCGATATGCGATTTCACGAGTTAATCACAGCCGTTGGATAACAAGCGATCTAGACCGTCGATCCAACACACGTCAACAGATCACGTCAGCA
>ML778032.1:2140674-2159332 GCA_009831015.1 Picea engelmannii
GATAAAGTCAGGTATGCCATCATCGAACATCATATCACTATAATAATTTCAGTTGCAAAGATTTACATTTCAGGGTGGTTGGGAGGTGCTAGGGAGGACTGTTGTCCTCAAAGGTTCAGGTGGGTGCTTGAACACAGGGAGTTTTTTGCTCCCTTCTAGTTGGTGCTAGAGAAACCAAGGAGTGGGTGCTTCCTTCTAGTGGGTGCTAGAGAAAACAGAGGATTGGTGCTCTCAGCAAGTTGTAGCTTGCAAAACTGAGGTTGTAGCCTCATTATGAGTGGGTGCTCATATGTATGATACTATAAAGATTGCAACTATTACTTATCATATATATAGAAAAGGAGGTTTTTACCCTGTATGGGTTTCCTCAGGAAATATCTGTCTCTGTGTATCTCATATATGTGACTGATGCTGAATGTGCCATTGTTTATTTCCCTGCATTATTGTGATCATCATTTAGTGTCTCAGCAAAGAGTTTTAAAAGAAGTATAATTGTTTAAGCACGGTAACAACTGATTCACCCCCCCCCCTCTCAGTTGTCCAACAAATTATTGATTTGGTATTTTTTTCTTCTATCTCTACATTTATTTTTACATCTGTTATATTCACAAAATTACATAAATATTGAATTTTTCAACAATCTTTTATTTATAAGAAAATCAACCTAAGCCCTTGTAACCAATACTCGTGGATTAGGAAATAATTTTTGAGGCTATAAACATAGGGTGATATTCATGTCTATCTTGATTTAGCCAAGCAAGATCTGGAAATGTTTGAGTAAGATCATTCCATATATTTTCCTCGACATTTATTTGGCGACCATACTGGGGAGATCTTCCATATCTCTCTAGTTGATTTTTATGATTGATTATCATCGAATATATCTAATTTTCTGATATTGATTCTTTGACTGTTTCATTTCTTAATGACCGTACCTATTGCAAGACAACCTAATATTAAGGCCGATCTTCAAGATCATACCAACATTGCTTTAAAATTGGTTAACACCATCTTATATACTACTAATACCCGACTGAGCTTAATCGTTCATGGGCAGATATTGAACAAGACATAAGTGCCCAAGAATGTTGGGAAGCTAGACATAGACATATTAGGAATCAGCCATAACTTTATTTTCCTTCAACTTTGATCTTCTTTTCATTTCCTTAGACCCTCATGTTTCTAGGAGAGAAAGAGGTTTATCACCTGAAACTAATCCTATTGCTGAAATACGAAGAAGAAACGTTGTGTTATCAACCCAACAAAGTGATCTAAGGAGGACCTTGTCTGATTCATCCAGTTCGTCTTTCTCTCCATTACCTATTATCCACAAGATGGCATCTAGTGGTGGCTCTGGTGTCACTAGAGGTGCTTCTTCATCTCAATCTTCAGCTTTTTCAGTGATTGGTAGCTTGTATAATCACCAAGTCCTTGTCCAATCTACCACAAACCCCACCAAAGTCATTAAAAAGTATGGGCTTTTTTGGTTTGAAGAAAATTATACAACCACACCATGGCATGTTTCATCTCCTCTTAACCTGGCACCTGCTACTCGTCCACTTCCTAAATTCAAAGATCACCTCCCTAGGTTTTCATGGAATAACACTATCACTACGAATGAACACTTGGTGGCATTTTCTAATTCCTTTCACAACATAGGAGCCAATGACAATGATACTTGTATGCGCTTATTTGTAAATTCCCTTGAAGGGAAGGTTGTGGTTGATTTCTTCGATCTCCCTCCAAATATTTTATCCACTTGGGAGGAGTTAGTCTATTGTTTTATATCCACCTATGGGAAATCCAAAAGCCCAACTGAGTAGTTACGGGAATACAATAACATCACTTATAAGGATGGTGAGACTATCAATTCCTTCAACTTATGTTTCACCAAGTTATACAATCAAATACTTGAAATCATTCAACCTCGGAATCAAGCTGCTTTCATGCATTATCATAATGCATTACCTTCCCCCTACCTTCATAGGCTTGAGGAAAAGGCCATTGATAACCTCAGCTCCACTCTGCATACTTGTTTGGAGTATGAAGAAAAACTTTAAAGAACATGTCTTCCTCAGGGAGGTTTAGTTAAACAGAAAGACATGTCCACCCTCTTATAGCTTGTACAATACATGAATAATCGTATGTTAGCATATGAGAGAAAGGGGAATGTCTCCCCTCTTACCCCTAGATCTTCATCCTTTTCTACACCCCCCCTTAGAAATCCAAATGAAAATAATTTTCATCCTAAAGCTATCATGCCTTGTAGTTGGTGTAAATTTTTGCGAGGAACACCATGAGGAAAGTACATGTGAGGTAAAGAAGAGTGCTAGAGATAAAATATTTGGTAAGATACCTGAAACTACCATCGTTCTACTAGAATTTTTAGAGCTAGAACATGTCATGATCATCAATACTAGGAATAAATCCTATGCTCCCAAAAGCAAACATGATCCTCCCCGCAATTCTTCCAGCCCAAGATCATCCTCACCAGCTGCTACTGTTTAGATTCCTAAGGCTCCTAACATCCAAGGAACTACCTCCCCTCTCCCCTCTTCCAAATACAATATTCCAAATCAGTTGACCAACATTAAATAATATGAAACCCTTTTGGACATGGTTGTCATCCTTGAACAACAAAAGCATCTAAACCAATTCATGGAAGGAAAAGATTGTTGTAGCCAACCTCTCTAAAGAGGTAGAAGAAGAGGATTTATCTGTAAATAAGGTAGGTGTACATAACTTTAGATACCCTGTAAAAACTCCCCTTTTTTATATTTCTGTAAAGATTATGGATAATATTTCCCATTGTTTCCTCATTAATGGTGGTTCGGGCCCAAGTGTAATGTCAAATATTATTATGGAAGAGATAGGCTTGTCTTGTACCAATGAAAACATCAGAAGCATTCTCTCTTATAATAGTCTACAACAAACGACCATAGGTGAAATCAAGGATGTGACCTTCATTTTGTGCGCACACCTTGAAATTAGGACAACCTTTAATATTCAGGTAATTGATATGATAGTAAGTAATTACTCGATCATCTTAGGAAGAAATTGGCAATATTTGATGGGTGGATACCTCTCACTTGATGGGACACACTTATCTGCTCCTTGCAATGGTAAACATAGCATAGTTCTTGGAGAGGGAAGGATTTCACCTTACATAGAAAGTGTTCCATAGCCTAATGTGAATTATATCGAGGAGGACCTAGGAGTGTATTCCATCTTTGTCGAGGAGGATAACACTCCCTTGGAACAAATCGACTTAGACGACAGTATGTGGCATTTTCACTTTGATGGTTCAAGCTCTAATGAAGGAAACGAAGATGGCATTATCTTGTACTCTCGTGTGGGGAAAATTCATAACTTTTCTTATAGGTTATAGCTTGCTTGCACAAATAATGTCACTAAATTCGAAGCTTTAATCTTAGGCATTGAAAATGCCTATAATATGGGTTGTTGTCACCTTACAGTTTTTGGGGATTCCAAGCTTGTTGTGAAACCTGTATGTAATATATACTCTCCTAGCAACAAATTGATGAAATGCTACACCCAAAAGTTTTGGGCACTTATCTCGAACCTGCTATCTTTCAACATTACTCATGTTAAGAGGGAATTGAACTCAATGGATGATCGGTTAGTTGTTTTTGTAGCCTCTCCTAATCAACAACTTCTTCCACAAAGACCTGATTGTACTTTTCAATCTCTATATCGTCCACATATCCCTAACAATATAGAATCATAGAAGGTCTTCCCTAGTGATGAGAGAATATGTGATTTCATTCAAAATGAACCTTATAATCCTAAGGAAATTATATCAATGGAAGATAACATGTTCCTAAGGGCTTGACTCCTATAGAAAGTTCATTTTCATCGAGTGATGTAGGAAAAAAAGAGAAACATAAAGAAGAGGAGTAGAAAATGAAAGTGCGTGAAACCATTTCCTTGAACATTAGAACACTCGAGTCTTCAAAGAATGTTAAAATAGGTGCCCAATGTTCTGATGAAGAAAAATTGAAGTTTGTCATACTGCTTGGTGAATTTCAATATGTTTTTTCTTGGTATTATGAGGATATACGTGGTTTTGATCCTTCTTGTATACAACATGCAATTCCTATCAAGGAGGGAATAAAACCAGTTAGGAAAAACAAAGACCGATAAACCCTGCACTGGAAGCAACTATTCGAAAGGAGTTGGAAAAAATCTTGAAGGATGGGATTATCTTTCCAGTTAAGTATTTGGAATGGGTTTCTAATTTGGTTTTCATTCAAAAACAAACTGTTCAAATCAGATTATGCGTATATTTTCATGCATCGAATCGAGCTAGCATAAAATATCACCTTCCTCTCGCTAATCTGGAAATGCTTTTGCAGCAAGTTGCAGGGTCGTAGATGATGTCCTTACTTGATGGTTTCTCTGGTTACAATAAAATCAAGGTAAAAAGGGCAGATAAATATAAAACCACCTTTATTACTCATTGGGGAAATTTTTCTTATGAACGTATTCATTTTTTCTTATCCAATGGAAGTGCCACTTTTCAAAGGGATATGCAGATAAATTTTGACGATTCGATCAACAAGATTATTCATATCTATCTTGATGACTTAATTGTGTACTCGAAAAAACGATCAGACGTTTCAAAGTTTCAAATTTTATGGTTGGGTCCTTTCAAGATCGTTTTTGTCCTGGGTGCAAACTCTTACATTCTAAAATATTTACAAGAGTGATTGTTTTCCTATAGCACTAACGGTTCTCACTTAAAACACTACATGGAACCAACTTGAAGAGTTTAATGTTGTTTGGATTGTTCTGTATTTTAGTAGTTTTCATTTCTATTTTAATTTTGATAGTTTTCATTTCTGCTATTTCAATTCTGCTTTTACAATAGTTTTATTTCTGTTGGTTTCATTTCTGTCATTCCATTTCTGTTGTTTTCAATTTTGTGGTTTCATTTATGTTATGACATTTCTTGCTTTTGTTCTTTTGATTTCAATTTTTGTCAAGAATAAAATGTTGGATCAATTATGCCATGGCGACACTCCTGCAAAGTATTTTTATTCAATAACAATCAAGCTTAGATGGCTGTTATGATATTTCCCCTGAAGGCATCATTGAATTTATTATCTTCTTTCACTGTTGTTTTATGAGATGGTTGGTTACATCCCGCTTCTGCTTTCCATTTCTTCATCCATTTTGAGATTGAAAAGAGAAAGTCCAGAAAACTTTTCTCCTTGAAGTCAAGAAGAAATGTTGGTTGAATGATTATGATTACGGGAATAAACCCCCTCATACTTAACACTTTCCATGAGTTATTCTGAAATTCCCGGTCATTTTTCCATTAAATCCGCTCACTTCCCCCTGTTGCATAATCATTCTAATTTATATCTTCTTGATCTGATGTTACTTGGTCTTCGAAACCATACATTTTGAGTTCTTAATATGTTGGAAACAGATTTCCCTGTGGAGTCTCTAGTTTGTTGACAATTAAAATCGCAACGAGGAATTTCTCCCGCAAAGTATTGCTAAAACCCTATTATTTAAACGATGCTAATAATATAATACTAGTAGGTGGGAGCCCCTTGTAGACTGGAGGCTCGGAGATAGTCATATCACACATTTTATGTTGTTGTTCGACCCTACTTACAGGGTCCTATATGGTTGACAATGCAGTCATGGTTTCATTTTGATATAGTAACAGGTGGATGATGCATTTTATGGGATGTTTCTACAATTGAAAGAATTAATTTTTATGTTATAATGGGAATATATTTACAGTTGCTATGATTTGACCATGTCACAAATCATCGTGATCGACTACCTGGGCACATACACACAAGAACATGTTAGTAGTAACATAACCAAACCAAAACAAGGAAAATAAACTTATGAAAAAAATCCTAAAAGGAAAGGATCTTTGTTTGAGTTATGTTAAGGATTATATGCAAACGAAAGGGTAAAATATGTTAGTGTTAGTCCTAACTATTATATGCTTGGTTAGTGGCTATGCAATTTTCATTTGATTATTTTGGGCGCATATAATATTGTAATACATATGGTATAGCATAAGGGCTTGGAAAAGGTTAACATGAATGTTTTGGGTGGCACATTGGGCAAGGAAAATCGTTGCAGATTTCAATGGTTTGGAAATTGATTACATGGTTTAAATGATATGGTGTGTGTTGGTTGTCTTGTACTTTGGAATTGAATAGGATAGAAGATGGAAGCGGTGTGTAGTAAATGCACGTCACTCCATACTCCCCCCATTAGTCTGTCACCCTAGTATGGTTCTTTGTTGCATTTCAGTTTGTTGGTAGTTAAGCTCTGCATTTCAGGCTTGGGAAGAAAATGCTCGGCCAACTCACCCTTTTAAGCTCTTTGTTACAGGTATGGTTATTTTTCACCCCATCCATGAATTACACTTTGTGTATGAAAAAAAAATGGCTCAGTAATGCTTGGGTTTGTGTTTTCCTGAGAATTGCAACTGTGTAAATGCGTGATTCTTCTCTCTAGAATGACTGTGTAATTGTTCAGATTGCAAGAAAAAGAATTGGTTTTTTGAGTTGTGCATTCGCGGGTTGCTCTGTTGGTTAAAATCGTGGTGGGTATCTATGGATTTTTTAAATGAATATTGGTTATACAATGCTCTTTGTTTTAATGGTGGAGGGTTTTTGCTCTGTGTATTCTTGTCAGTTTCTCCCTCACAGTCATGAGTATAACCCTATCTAGTCGCATTCAGATTGCTAGTATGTTGCTGTGTATTTTTTCTACCAGATCCATGGTCATGGGATCAGTGTCTTGGCACCAAATGATCTCGGGAATTGGTCTTAGGGTGGCCATAGTTTTGATATATACCATATGGTTATGGATTCATATGATTTATGCCTCGGTGCATCCTCAATGCCATTGATGTCAAATGGTTCATATCTTGAGAAAATAGACAGAGGTTATATCTCTGTGTGTTCTTGGTAACTTTCACTTTCCAATGGGTGTTCACCTCTCCTCTACAAATGTAAGCGCACTATGTGCATCAGTTTTTCTACCCTACCCGTCATTGTTTTCTCTATGGCTAATTGTTGTTCCATTGCCCAGAATGGGATTTATCAGGAAACCCTGTGGCTTCTACTGTGTTGTATCGAAGGGGTCTTTGCCTCTGGTTGGTATGTGTCTGAGGACCTCCAGTTCTTTGTGCTATTGATGAATGAGCACGCTCTTGATTGTCTCCTTGTATTTCTTGTGATAGAGCCCGATTTAAATATCCAACTATTCTTGCTCTTATCGGGCATCTTCTTGCTTGTCAAAGATTGGTTATCAAGTGGAGTGGTTATGGAATGTTTCGTCGAGTCCCTATGTCGTCTTCCTATGATGAAATTGGTTGAAAATTTACGATTGGGAATGAGTATTAATATGCAGTCGAGGGATGCCTCTTTTTCATTATACTTCCAATCATTGTGTTCTTACAACATGGTCTTAATTGAAAATTAGAGACTCATGTGTGTTTCACTAGGCCCGATCAGGGTTATAGATAATTATGGAAATGGTGACTGTGGGTATTTCATTATGTTCATTGTGCATCTATTATTGAATCATCATGCATATTATGAATGGTTACATTGACAGTGATGAAGCTCGGGTTTATATTGACTGTGGTTCCATTGCAAAAATTTATTGGTTGCTATGATGAACAGTGTATGTAATCGAGCATGTTTTGGAAATGGACCTATGCATATATTTTAATTGGTTGATTGTGAATTCATAGATAGTGTATGATATTTCTATAGTGTTTCATTACAGGATAGAGGTGGAACAATGTTGTTGTGTGTTTTCTTTAAATTCTTAAAGGGAAAGAAAAGAAATTAAAGACCAAGCATTTTGTTAACAAGACTGTTGAATGGAAATTTGTTTCGATCATGAGTATGATTACACATATTGTTCTAAATTGAGATTTTTTGAATAATTTAAATGATGGAACAATGAACAATTTGATACACAATAATCATTGATATGGTGTTGGTATATTTTGTATTGAGTTTAGTATAGAGTGATGTTTTAATTGATTTATTTTATGAACAATATTCGTTATTTCCATACCATTCTCTCACTTTTATGCACATTACAAATCCCCTCACCTTCGAAAATTCACTATTCACACCATGTTCTTAAAATTAAATTATAGTTAAATGAAAATTTTGTATTATAGCAGATGAAGGATGTCACAGGGATGAATTACAATTGATATGTTTTGTTAATTACAATACAATTTATTGTTTGATGATTTTTTGAGCAATAACCATGATCTATCCCCCTTCATTTTACAACTTTTTGCTCAATACAATCCCTCATATATCCCAGAACCCTTATTCACCCCCTTCTCATTGACAAGTATTAAACATTTTTTATGGATTGGATTGCATGAGTCTAATGTGTTGCTGAGCCAAACTTTGTTTCATATTTAAAGATATGTCATGTATGGTTTGTTGAAGAAACTAGTTCCTAATAATTAATGCATACATGAATGAGATTCTTGAGAAGAGGTATCCATGGTTGGAATAACAAGGGAAGAGGAAAATGGAACAGGGTCCCTAGAAGGCCAAGGTTTTCTATACATTTTGATGCAGATCCACAAGAATTGAACCAGTTATTCCAAGCTGGGTTTTTCATCTGGATTGGACAAGGGGTGGTCCAAACTAGGAAAAAAAGGCCTCATTTACAACCCCCACATGTCTATGGTATCCCAGTTCCCCCTCATGTCTCATTACAACATGAAGTCCCCGAAAATGATGGATGGAAAGAGATTGTCCACCCGACAGTCTCCCAACATCTTGGCTGGACCAATTTGTCTCTGCCTGCTCCTCCTCCATTGGTTAACCAAATTTTCCAATCTACACCTACATACTCACCAATACAGTCTTCCCACACAAGAAAGAGGTTAAAAATCGAAGCCCACCATGCACCTTATAAAGGAAAAGTTGTCGATGCCCCCTGCTCTCCCTCAAATGACTCTGCCAAATCTGTTTCATCCTGCATGCATTTGATAGATGATTTCTCCCATGTTATCAGTGAGATCAGGCCTAAAGGCTCCACACAGCCTAAGAAAAATTTAGAGAAATCAAAGGGAGATAGCAACAACAAGGGGAAAATTGCCTCCCAGAGTGGCAAATATGGTTTTTTAGTGTTTTTATTTATTGATTGTTGAGAACATTTCATTGCTAAAGTTTTTGGACAACACACTATTTTTTGGATATGTTGGATATTATATTTTTTGGATATGGTTTCAAATATCATTGATATTAATTTTCAAATTATGAGAGTGATGATGGGAGCCACAAGGAGGGATGTGTTTGATTGATTAACTAGTTTTGTTTATGTTTGTTAAAGAAACTAAAGGGAGTCACAAGGGGTCCCACCTACTATTTATTATTTATTAAAGACCCTTATTATTATTTTATTAATTTCCCCCCTAAACTAAAAGTTGGTTGAGTTTTAGTTAACTTAACTAAAAGAGGTAGTTTAACTACTTCAACTAATTATGATTTCTTAAAGGCAAAAAGAGAAGGAGGAACAAAGGGATAATAGAAGGAGAAAGCATACTAAGGTCTGCTCTTGAGTTTTATTGAGATAATTTCGTTTTCATTCATTCTTTAATTCATTGAAAGCCTAATTCTTTTTATGACAGCAAGGTCATATTGTAGACATCAAGATTCAAGGTTGAATTACATCATTCAGACACTTGTTTTTTAAAGGTGTTGAACTATCTTTGATAGTCTATGTAGACTTGCATGTTTGTGAATTAAATTTCATGACTGATAAATGATATTGTGCAGATTCGAGTGGGAAGCAATCTGTGGCACGCTGATCCATCTTTTAAAGTTCAGTTTTTTACTTTCTGTTAGAAGTCCTTTTGTATGTTTTTCATCGAGGACATCTATGTTTGACTTTGGTCCAAACTTCCTCAGGGAATTTTGTAAAGGGAACGATTCTTTTGATAAATTGGAATGAAATAAGCGATTTCTTTATGTATCATATGTGTTAATTATTGATTTGGAATTTTTTACTTATGTATCTACATTTATTTTTAGATCTGTTATATTCAGAAAATTACATAAATATTGAATTTTTCAGCAATCTTTTATTTCTAAGAAAATCAGCCTAAGCCCTTGTAACCAATACTTGTGGATTAGGAAACAATTTTTGAGGCTATAAACATAGGGTGATATTCTCGTCTATCTTGCTTTAGCCAAGAAATATCTAAAAATGCTTGAGTAAGATCATTCCATATCTTTTCCTCAACAATGTTGAAAACCCAGTAGGGCCATGACTAGCTTGGAAAGGACCCCTATGTAAGGTTGTGGTTGTGGAAAGTTGGGTACAGGCTGAGATGGTCCATCCTGAAAAGATTGTTGTTGAGGGATATTTTGAGTCCACGATGAATGAGAAGTTCCTGCATATGGATGTCTGAGGTTAATACTAGGAGGTGATAAATGATCATTGGGTTCCAATACACCTGGAGGACCACCAATCAGAATTTGACCTACCATAAATGGAATCCCCACAACAGGATGCTTTCCATTAACTGGTGGTTTCCCCCTAGCCAAGAATTGACTAGTGATAGGATATCCACAAGTCAAGGGTTCCCCCCAACTAGGTAATGATTTACGCCAAGATACCCACCAATCATAGGTATCCCCATAGAGTGATATCCTCCATTTGTAGTTTTCCCAGTAACTAGATATTGAGAACCCCCAGGAAAAATATAGGTTAGAGGTTTCCACCTAGCAGGGTATGGACCTTGTCTGTATTAACTAGTTGGAGTTGGAACTCCAATTGGTTGATGGCCTCCTACAAGATTCCCATTGGTGGATGGTTTCCCCCCAACCTTGGTGTGCAATTTCATGGAAGTTGGACCAGAAAGAGGTCATGCCCCTGAGTGTTGTGGAACACAGGGTGGGATGGGTGTTATAGTTGGAACAATTGTCGTAATGTTACCAACTGGACTAGATAAAAATAGAATAAAATTGTTTTCTAAGTAATTATAATTCGACTGTAATTGAGGTGTTTGAGTTACATTCATTTGACTAAACTGGGAGATAATGTGGGAAATGCTCATCCCTTCCGCAGGGAAGAGAGGAGGAAGCAGTTGTGCAATAAGAGAAACAATGGGTGTGGACACATGTGATGGAGAAAAGAACTCGGTCAAATTTTGTCTAAATCATTCAAAAATGTTGTGTCCAGAGAGTGTTTCCCATACAGGTGTAGGATCCATGGTATCAGATATCCTAATGTGGGTTACAAATATGTCACTAGTGTGAGATTTCCCTGATGCCATATTCACCTATTCAAAATGTCGGGAGGGTAAAAAAGGATAATCCTCAGGTATAATCTCACTGAAAGAATTTACTCTCACTAAAAGTGAATCCAAAGGGTTTGTGAAAGGTGGGTTTTTAGGAGGGTTCAAACCTTCCTGATAAACCACTATTGATCCCTCATACTGTGGGAGAAATGGAGTAGCAACACTTTTAGTTTCCGAATAATTTTCTTCGTCGGCAACCCTTTCAGGAGAGAGGCCTTTAGGTGAGTGAGGAGGTAGGGGTTGTTCATATTCAAAAGGTAATCCTTGCATCCTATGGGATTGGTGAAGGTCATCGTCATCAGTCGTGGTGATTACGCAAAAGTAAAAATAAAAAACCTAAGGCCACCTACAACAAAAATAAAACGAACTAGCTAAAAAACATTCACTAAGAATTTAAGGAGCAAACCACACAAACAAACCTTCAAACAAATAAGTGCTAGTCGGTGATGAAATACAACATCGCAGGATCAATGTGTGAAGGGGATGGGTTGTGGAAGTTGGGAAATTTATGTTGAAAACTTTCTTAAAAAAATTACACCTTGGTGCAAGTCACCTCACCGGGCGGTGGGAAACCCTCCAAGGAGTCTGAGTGAATCTAGCCAACGTCAATCCCAGGTACAACAAAAACTTCCCTTTTCTATCACCTTGTGTATGAGCCCTAAAATATTATGGCCTCTAAGTTACCACCTATTATACCACAATAATGGCGGGACATTCAATGGTCCAATTTACACACAAGCACAGGGTAACTAAGCCCAAAATCCCCTTGAGAGATGTCTCTCAAGTGACCCCCAAGTGCCTTTCGACATTGTTTATAATATGTGAAACCACTAAACCAAAACCAACAAAGGAGATTTTATTACTCTATTGGTCTCAATATGACCTCGTGTTTGAGCCGTGTGTTAGAAGGGCATCCCAAAGAAAATGATATAGTAATTGGATTTCACTCTGTAATTCAAGGCTGTATTGTTGATTTATAGCTTTGGAATGTTATCCTCACAACCTGTTCCAAATATCTAGCCTAGACTAATATTGGTTTTCTACCAGTCAAAAATAAAATGTTGCTAGTGATTTTTATTAACGCTTTATTTTGTGGGTTGTTATTTACTCAAGGTGTGGAGAGGAAACCTATGGTGTGAGAGACTCGACTCCAAAAAAGGATGCAAAGAATGAAATGATGAAATTTTCATTTGATGAATTCAATCTATGAGTGGGGGACGAGTTTTTCTTTATTTCCTTTCACAAAAACAAAATTATTTAAGATAAAACACAACTAATGAACTCAACAATTAGAACGCCAAAAGAAACTAAACACTCAATAAATTCTTCAAAATTAGTACTCTTGCAACACAAAAACCTGAAATGAAACTTTAACTTTCTCTTGTAAGATTGATGATATGTTTAACAAAACAAATTATTCTTTTGTTATTTAATGAAAAACAAGTTGATTTATGCTTTTCACAGGTATTCACAAACAAGTAAAAGAGAAAGAAAGTAACCACTGATAACACTGGAAGCAAGCAGTCAAATAACTCAAGATAGAAAACAACAAAAACTTACAATCTTGGATAAAAGAGTACTAACACAGAAAGTTCAATGACACTTGAGAGACTAATGTCAAACACGGAGTTAGTTAAACCAATAAAAACTTCAAGATATTGACAAAAAATAATCCAAGAAAAGAACAAAAGAACCTCATGAATCAAGCACTGAGAATAATTCATTCAAGCATGCAAATATGGAGACAAAGAAAACAAACTGAATGGCATATGCAACATGAATACAAAGATAGAAAAATATTGACCCAAAAAACCTCAAGGAAAGGGATAATCAAACTTATATGATCAACCAAAAATTATCACTAATACTCAATGAACAATCCCTAATAGTCACAAGAAGATCCAATCAAAAATCTTAGAGATAAATAGACAGAAAAAACCCAAACTAGGTTGCTACACGTGGATGCTTCCTTAGCATAGTAAACAGAGAGACCAAAGGGTTATGGTATCTACCAAATGGTTTAGAAGCATGTGTCTGGGACGCTTTGTGTCAGTTCAGCAAGGAGAGACCATAAGGTGATGGATGCTTTGTGATGACTCAGGGGTCTCAAAAAATTGAAAAAAATCATATAAAGCTAGAACTTCAGAGGTGGAAAGGTAAAAAAATGTCCAAGAATCTATGGATAAACAAATTCAAAAGACTTAAGGGATAGGAACCAAAGAAGAACAAAATGTTCATCCCCAGTATGGTCTCCATTTTCTATGGTAGATAAATTACTCTAGGGATAAATTTATCACTCTTTTTCTATGGTTCCTTGGGGCAAGACATAATGAAAATAAATGGTAACTGAAATTATCCAAGATCAGTATTCTGTTTCTTTGCAGGAGGGTTAGGTAGAAAAGAGAAAAAGTAGTGCAACTTATTCCGACGTTCATCCTCGTTGCTCCAATCCAAATGATATCCAATATATCATCTCTTTTGGTGGAGTTAATACTTGCAAACACAAAAGAAATCAATACTTCTTCTACTACCTCCAAGGATTAGATGAAAATAATCCTACTTGGTGACTTACTATGAAGAAATAAAAAACAAAGAATGAACAAGAAAACATAAGAGAACCATGCCAAGTTATATTGATAAGAATATGGAAAGTTACAATTGCTTTGAGACATTGTTGACCTCCAATTCTGATTCTTCGCCCCTTATATGAGACAATTTTCTCTCTAGCAAAGGTTCACCTCTTCTCTATAGAATCATAAGTTTGGTATATTATTCATCCTCTTTCATTCTCTTCCCCCTTTTCCATTGATGAGAGTCTTGGTTATATATATGTATAGGAGATCAACCACTTAAGATAAATTAGGGACTTAGTTGAGGAAATAATGGATCTTGATAAAGGATGATTTATCTTTATGATTATTCTTTCTCTCAATATAGGATAGAAGGAGAGTCAAACCATATCTCGATGAAAACAAGAAAAATAAAATAAAAACCATCCAGAATGTCCTCAAAAGATGCCCCTAATTTCATGGGATTTGACCTTATTAAGATGGTCACTCCCCTAGAAGGGTAGACAGAGAAACTTGGTCACTCCCATAAAATTGTATCAAGGGTGATGGTCACTCCCCCACAGTGGAAATGGGAGTGACCATGGTAAAATGAAACTAGGACTGAGGAAAAAAGATAAGAAATGAAGTAAAATGGCAATGTGGATCTTATTTGACTTCAATGATGATTATGGGGTGTCATTTTTACTTTTGAGATGCAACACTAAGCAAAGTGACAAAATGGTGTATGACACATAATATGTTGATGCATATGGTTTAGTGCATGATAACACTATGGGAATGCGAGAAGATAGAATGAACGGACATGTTGAATTTGTGGACATGTGGTTGGATGCATATTGGAAATGCATGTTTATTACTTCATCTAAAATATTGGGTGAACTACTGAAATAATAATAGTTATTATTAACTCTTCAAAATGAGATCATTTTAGGTCTTGCTAAATATTGCAACAAGGAAGTTGCATGCTAAGATGGTTCCATGTGGTGGGACTATGTAAACACCCTGTCAGGAGAACATAGTCATGGAACTAATGACTTCTTGAAATTGGGTAGTGGTATGTAGGATCCTATTTGTATAAGAATATTGGGTTTCATTTTAAAGAGAATGCATGTGTGGAAGACACACACATTGATTGTTAATTATTTTGAATTATGATCTTAGTCGATTAATGTGCATAATGCACAGTGTTTTAATTTAATTCATGAGCTAACCTTAATGTGTTAGTATGTTATTTTTATCTAGGAAGGAGGATTCTCTAAATGAGGAAAACACAATACAAAATTGACTAAGAATGCTCAAGAAATGGAGTAGGTAGGCCAAGGAAAGGGGAAAATGTTGAAATAATGTGGAGAAAAAGGGACACCCTTCTCATTTTAAAACTATGATTTGCTTAGTACAATTATATGCTCATGTAACTTGAATCAAGCATGTGCAAGAGAAATTGAAAGAGAGAATCCCTTGACTTATTTCTTGTTGTTTACTGAGTTTCTCTAGGATGAGAAAACTTAGATGTTATTATGTGTAAATATTAAATATTCATAAAAATGTGGATGGTTGTATAACAACAAAACAACTGAAATATGTTTATGTTTGCACCTAATGAAAACATTAGGGAATAATGTGATAGAGTGCAATTATATATGCTAGGTCATATATGAAAAATGTTTGTTTATTTTTAAAAAGTGTTATGACACTTATATTTTGATTTAACATGACAACTGATGTGAATGTGATGATGTATGTTGTGTGTAGGAAAGGATTGGAGATGTTGAGGAAATGATTGCCAATGATGGAAAACCTCGTGCAGAGGGAAATAATAAGAGGTTTCTGATAGAAAATATTTATGAAGAGACCTTAGGAGTCCCCATGAAGAACCACTGATGAGGTAACATTAGAAGGATTGTTGGCAGCCAAGACATGTATAAAGTTTTCATGCCAATGTGGCATGGGATTTGAAAGGGATTGGGTAAGAATCCCTTCTAAAATATTTTATATTTTGGTAATATTGTCTTAATTTTGATTAACCATTTCATGAATTTGATATCCAAGTAAAGTATGATTCAAGAAAGTACTTGAATGAAAAAGGGAGGAACCCCTAGAAGTCAAGTATGGTTAAAATACTTGCATGAAATTCATGAAAAAATGTGTCATGAATGCATTGGTTTATCGTGAATGATAAGGAATAGAAGTTCTCATAAGAAACACATTGGTTAAACACTTTGAGGAGATGCATGTGGTATTAAAGAGGGTAGGTATTGGACTTCCCATTATGGAAGGAGGACCTTCCAGTATTCCAACAGAATTGTGAAAATGGTAAGAGAGGAATTCGGTGGCCATAAACATTGACACCCTAGTTACCAACAAAGAAAGAATGCATGGATGCATTTATGTGAAATTTTAAATTCATGTTATGTTATGTTGGTTTGAGTTTATGATTAGCATGATATAGGATACATACTCCTCCCTTTTCTTTAAATGCCAATAAAGGCTTACCATGAGTTGAGATGATTGGCTGAGTTTCCAACTCACCAAGATATAATTTATGACATAGACACGTGGAATTCTAAAAGAAATGAAAAGGCGCATTATGTGAATGTGGCTATGGATAATTGGCACAATGGTTTAATTTATTTTGATGATTGATTGCATTATGGAAATCATAAGTGTGCAATGAAAGTGTAATGTGCATGAGAAACTGACAATTTTTTGGGTTGTATGAAGACTGAAAATTGTAGGAAGATGGTCTTGGATATGGCAATGAAGTGAGTCCATAAGGAAGGTTGATTATATACTTATTGAAAAGAGACAAACTGTTAAGAGAGAGAAATATCATGTTTGTGAATCGGGTTCCTATATGGAACAAATTTGATAATTGACAAGTGGAAATTTTAAATATTTGGGAAGCATATTTGAAAGAATTTTGATTGAAATTATTATGAAAATATCTCATGGATTATTGTATGTCTGATACAAGTGAGATGAAAAATATTTCCTTAAAGTGTAGGTGAAGGATGTTGAGTTGGAAATTATGGAAAAGGGCCACTACTAGGACATCAAACTTTATATTGCATGATTTACTTAGTATTGTGGTGTTGTGTTAGAGAAATCTCGAGGGACGCCTCAACTGCAAGACTTGGTGGAGTCTATGAGATCTTCATGTGGTAGAAAGTCTTACCAGGAAATATGGATCACTCGAGGAACTGTGCAGTAGCGAAGGGGATGGATAAGCATGGAAGGTGTGTGACCACAAGGAAGAAGAGATTTGGATAACTCTTTTTATCTACTGATTGGGATCATGAGTACAATAGGTATGCCCAAGGAAAACAATGACATGAGTAAATATGGAAGCCATATGGATGCAAATCCATGAATTGCATAGATAAGTATTGTGTTAAATTTCATATTTCACCTATAATTGTGAGCAACAATGAAATAAGTATGTATGAAAATTGTTTTAAACTGCATGTTTTTTGAAATTGTTGTAATCATATTGTTGAAATGGAAAGAATTTGTGAGAGGACCATATTGAGAAGAGGAAGACATTGATGAAGCGACTGAAAGATGAAGGCATGACAACTGTTCCTGAGATGTAGAGTGTAAATGTGTTGAACCTGCAAAAATTAGATCTAGCTAAACAATAATACACACATTTGCAGAGATAATTTGAGAAAGAAGAAGAAGGAGAGAAAGAATGAAAGAATTCTCATTAACCATTGTGAATAATGAATAGTTTACACATGATATACTATGTATATCTCAATGTGTGTGCACTAGAGGTGAACCAATGCACCATAGTGGTGGTATAGAGTGATTTGGACACACACTAGTAGTTACAAGAGTGACCTGCCACCTAGTCTAGTCTCTCAGGAAGTTACGGGAGTGAACTGCCACCTAGTTGAGTTAACTAGTCAACTAGTCTTCATTTAACTTACTGAACAGAGAGTAGTGAGGAGTTAAATTAGGGAATCAATGGTAATGCGCTAGTTTGGTGATGATACCAAGTCAAGGTATAATTATCATGGTGATGATCCCAATGTTTCATGGTGATAAAACCAATGCAGCATCTAAACTCAACTCAACTAGTCAAACTGAAGTGTCAACTGAAAGAGAATATTCTCCAAGTGGAATGTTCTCCCCTAAAATATAGGAGACTAGATAATGACTAATTATGACTACTAAAAAAGGAAAAAAAATTAGGAAAAATAAATCCTAGGTGTGTGTGAAGTAACTCCAACACCCCCCCTAAACATCACTATGGTGAAAATAAATAATGGGTCCCGACAACGAGGCCATGTAAGGTACCCAAATACAAAAGATACACTGAAAATAAAGTGAGGAAAGAGGGAAAACCTCATNAAGGTGCACTGTATGAAAAAAGAAGAACTATAGTTTCTAAGCAACTGTGTCCTTCACTCCAAGATGACTTTGTAGAGAATGGAACTTCTGCTCAGTGAAGGTCTTGGGGAAGATGTTTGTCATTTGTTCTGCTAAAGGACAAAACTATAAGTCGATGATCCCCTCATGTACAAATTCTCGGATGTAGTGCATGTAGATATCGATGTGCTTTGTCCGCTGCCTCTGAACTAGATCTCTGCAGAATGTTAAGAACCAAACATCAATATAGCATATAAAAACCTCAGGAAAAGTACTCAACGCCTTGAAAAAGAGATAATTTCAGATAATAAGCCTCTTCGAGGGGGCAACCTCCTTTTACCCCACTTAAATGTTCAAGTACAAG
>ML778032.1:2170387-2203079 GCA_009831015.1 Picea engelmannii
TGATTCAAAATGAAAATGTCTCCTTGGTATATATAGGAGACTAGGAGGTATAATTACAAATAATGGCCTAAAGCCGACATAATTAAAATAACATTACTAATCTAAATTACAACTAATGGCCTAAAGTTGACATAAATAAAATAAAATTACTAATCTAATATGCCCCAATTAAGGGGTAATGAGCCAATATTAGGGCTTAACACAGAACTTCAGAGTGCTCTGGTTGTCACACCAGATGACGATCAGCCGATGAAACTAAATGCCCAACCCAGTGAGAAAATGTTGTAGACACATAGCTTGAATGGTTATTTTAACCACCCCTTTGTACTCTGCCTCGACCGAGGATAGAGAAATGGAAGCTTTCTTCTTGTTCGACCAACAGATAGGCCCAAAACCAAGACTGAGTGAGTAACCAGATGTGGACTTATGATCCTTGCTATCGCCAGCCCAGTCAAAATCAATAAACCCAATGAGATATAATGTAGAGTCCAGTGCATAATGAATCCCAAAGGTTATGGTGCCCTGTATGTATCGAAGGATACGCTTTGCATATTTCCAATGTAGCTCATGCGGCTCCTGCATGAACCTGGAAACTACACCAACTACATATGAGAGGTCTAGTATGGAGTGTGTGAGATAGAACAAGATTCTCACTAGTTTTTTGTACAATGTGTTGTCAACCAGTGGAATCTCCCCACCATCCTCAAGTTTGAATCCTGATAGGAAAGGAGTCGGAGTAGAATTGCACTTTGTCATGTGAAATCTCTCAAGGATATCTCATGCATACTTGGCCTGAGACAATTTGATGCCTGATGCATCTTGACTGATCTTGATTCCAAGGAAGAAGTGTAGCACACCCATGTCCATCATAAAAAACATGTCATGTAGAATCCTCTTGACTGCAACAATCACTAAATTTGAGCACTCAATGATCATCAAATCATCAACATACAAAACTAAAAGTAGAAGTGAATCAACCGTCCTGAGCATGTAGACATTTGGGTCTGATTTGCAACATACAAAATTATGTAACAACAGGTAGGATTCCATCTTGGCATACCATGCCCTCAAAGCTTGCTTGAGGCCATAAATTGACTTCTTTAGGTGACAGACCAAAGATGAGTCCTGCATAAATCCTTGGGGCTACTCCATGTAGATCTCCTCAGAGAAATCACTGTGAAGAAATTCATTCTTCACGTCCAACTGATGGAATTCCCATCCCTTGGTTTTCACAATGTAAAGCGCCAATCGTATGGAATCCATCTTCTCTATTGGAGTGAAGGTCTCATCGTAGTCAATACCATGAACCTGCTGAAAGACTTTGGCGACAAGCCTGGATTTGTATCTACTGATATGTCCATCAGTTGTGCTCTTGGTCCTGTAGACCCATCTGCATCTAAGAAGTTTCCTCCTAGAAGTGAGGGGAACCAGATCCCAAGTCTAGTTCTCAAGGAGGGAGTTGTATTTCTTCTGCATGGCAGACTCCCAAAAGGGATTTCTAGAAGCCTCACCATAAGATTGTGGACCTGAAGACTGAACCAATAAAATATTCATGGAGGGAAATGGTTCAATGGTAGTGAGTGAAACAAGAGGCTCCTCAAAACAGATCGAGTCCTCCTAGTATTGGTTGGATCACCAATGAGATCCTCTGCATCCTAAAGAGTAGTTTGTGCCCACTTGGGCCTCTGCTCTGGCTCTGCAACTGCATCTAGATGCTCTGACTCTGCATCTGAATGTACTGAATCTGAATCTGAATTAGAGTCCTCCGAATCTAAATTCTCATCTGAGGAAGAGTCGGCATGTGCATGCTCATCATCTCAGATAGGTGGAAGAGTGAAGGTGTCTCCATGTGGTTGTTAAGGTGCATGCGAGACACTTTCCTTGAATTAGACACTTCACTCAATGATGAGTCGGTCTGAGGAAAGGTCAATAAGTATATATCCCTTCACACCATTGGGGTATCCAACAAAAATGCACTCGGTTCTCTGTGGATCAAGTGCCTTCTTATTTTCAGAGGGAATCTGGGCCCATGCACGTGAACCAAAAATGCAAAAGTGGGGCCCATGTTGGACATAGTGTCATTGATGCATTGTCATTGATGTCAACAGAAAATTTTATTGATGTGATGATAAGTTGGTATGACGAATTGCCATTGATATCAACAGTATTATGGTTGATTTCAAACGGTTGGATGATGTGCAGAGATAAAATCTCAGGAGGGTTAGTGAATAAAGATAAAATCTCAGAAGAGATGGCGCGATGAATTGCAGAGAGTAAAAGAAGAATTAAACGACTCCCTAGTTATAATACCACAATCAGTCTAGATCGTAAGATCTCATAAACTCAAATATCGATGATTGTGGTTGATCCAAAAAATGATCATATTAAGTCGGATTAAATCATGACCATCAGATGCGCAATCATCAGATCAACAACAGGAATAGATTGCGGAGATTGAAAGGGGAATTAAATATCATGTGATTTCCAATCCTGCAATCAGTCAGGACCGTCAGATCTTATAGCTTTGAATATCGATGATTGTGGTTGACTCACCAACAATACACAACTTTAAATTGTGGATTTTGGGTGACGAGTTAAATCACTCACAAGTTGTGGTTCTGAAATCATCCCTGATCGTTAATCTGCTTCAATATTGTTCACAACCGTTGGATCACCTTAAATGGAAGGATAGGTTAAGAGGGGGGAAATGATTGATTATTTGATTATCTGAATATCCGCCAGTCATCAAATCACTTTAAGTGGAAGGATATGATAAGAAAAGATGGAGGGTCATTAGAATTAAACCAAGGAAAAGAAGCATCGCAGACAGATCGAGTGGTCAATCTAAGATCTTGATAAAACGAACATAATTCACTTCGGGTTTAAATATGTGAGGAGGTTACGCTTTGAGAATCTCACTTCGGAAAATTTGTGAAATTGAGATATCGAAATACCCGAAGTCCCAAAAGCCAAAATTTTGAAGTCACTCTCAATCGTCGATCTGAGATACCCTTCAGATGTTATTCTGACCGTTAGATCAAGGAGATGAATATGTGTCACATTGGGATATCTACGTCAGCATACCACGTCAATAAGGACATGTGACAGACCATGTCGATAGACCACTTAAGCAAGGACAAATGGCACAGTCAAATAATGACAAGTGTCAAGTTGAAATTGGCATTTCATGTACCTACAAATCAAGAATTAGAGTGACACGTGACAGACATTGGGCTCATGCCATGAAATCAAGTGACATAAGCAAGTTATGTCACTTTGGGATTTTTATTTCGGGAGTTTCACCACCAGAAGATTCCCTAAGTCCTGAATGCCTGAATGCCGAAGTCCTAAAGTGGAAACGAGTCATTTGATCTGAAGATCATTTCAGGTGTATTCTCAACTATTGATCATATTACAGTGGAAGGATAGTGTAAGTAGAATAACCAAAGTCCTGTAGTAAATGGTGGCCATCCATCTAAATGCTTGATTAAGTCCCAGCCGTCAGATTAAGAAATGAAAGGATATGTGTAAGGATCGAACATGACCATTGATCTGGTTATGCGAAATAAAAGTGAACTGTCTGATCTATTCAACGAAATCTTATTTGAAAATTTGAAAATTTGAATTCCCAAATTCCCGAATGATGAAGTCCCAACTATTGTCCATCTCAAAATATTTTGGTTTTTCCCAATTGGGTTCCACTATAAAATATTGTGTCAAAATCATGTTTGCATAAATAAAAGAAAATGATAAAATTATTGTGTCACTGATTCAACCTCTCCCTCTCAGTTACAGGATCTGATCCTTCAATTGGTATCAGAGTGGGTCTTTTCACAAAAGGTTTAAAACACTTGAAAATGAATATGTTGCAAGAAATTGCAAGTATTCATCTCTCCCCGGTGTATTTTGAAAAGGGACTAACTGCCTCTCGTGGATCCTTAAAGTCTGGCGGTGATGATTTTACCAATCACCTACGGGTTTTGGTCTAACGGCAGCTATACAACCACGAAAATGGTATCATAGCTAGAGGTCACGAGCTCGATACACACTCAGCTCGCGCTGAGGAGGAGATTATTGCATGAAATTGCAAGTAGTCATCGATCCCTGGTGTATCGTGAAAAGGGACTAACCAAAGTCTCAAAGTCCCAACTTTCATTCATATGGATCTATGTGGATCATCACGAAAAGAAGGAACTGGAGGAGAACGTTACTTTATGCTAGTCATTGATTACTTCTCCAGACGTACGTGGGTTGCCTTTCTGAGAGAAAAATATGATGTGCTTGAGAAGTTCGAAACGTTTAAGGCATTAGCAGAGAATCAGACAAGAAGAAAGTTAAAGACGATTCGCTCAGACAGAGGAGGAGAATTTATGTCAAGATATTTCAAAGAGTTCTGTGATATACATGGAATTAAAAGAGAATATACTATTCTAGGTACTTCTCAACAAAATGGAGTTGTATAACGCCAAAATAGATCAGTTCAGCAGATGGAAAGAGCTATGATGAATGAAAGGGGAATTTCACAAACTTTCTAGGTGGAGGTTGTTCACACAACTATTCATATTCTGAACAAAGCACATCTAAGGCTGAACAGTGATAAAACTCCACATGAGTTGTGGTTTGGTCAACCTGCATCCATCAAGCACTTCAAGGTATTTGGAAGTAAATGCTACATCAAAAATAATGACGATCATTTGGGAAAATTTAATAATAGAGATGATGAAGGTATCTTCTTAGGATATGCAATGAACAATAAAGGATACGAATGCTTTAACAAAAGAATGCATAAATTAGTAGACAATATTGATGTTCGAGTTGATGAAGAAGCCCTTGTACAAGATCAATAGAGAATAAGCACTAAGCCAGATGAAAAAGATGATGAGAATAATGAAAATGAAGAACAACAAATCCCGGAGTCACAAGAAGATGATGAATTAGGTGGAGAAGAGACACCCAGACAAGAAGAGTTAGAACAACCATCAGCATCAAATCCTTCCTCAAGAATTACTCAAAAGAATCATCCTGAAAGTCAAATAATTGGTGAGAAAGACAAAGGTGTACAAACTAGGAGGAGGATCATCAAAGACACCAAGCAATCACATATAGCCTTCATATCCATGGTGGAACCCAATAACTTCAATGAAGCCAATGAAGATGTAAATTGGTTAAAATCAATGAATGAGGAATTGTACGAGATTGAAAAAAATGACACTTGGGAACTCGTTCCTAGGCCAGCAAATAAAAACATAATAGGATCCAAATGGGTCTACAAAAATAACATGAATGAGCAAGGAAATAGTGTAAGAAATAAGGCTATATTGGTCTGCAAAGGATATGCTCAAATAGAAGGATTGGACTTTGATGAAACATTTGCACTTATATCAAGATTAGAAGCTATTAGAATGTTTCTTGCCTATGCTTGTCATAAACAGTTTAAAGTTTATCAAATGGATTTGAAGTCATCTTTTCTAAATGGAGATATAAAAGAAGAAGTCTATATGGAACAAACAGAGGGTTTCGAACTATCAGATAACCCTGACTTTGTATACAAGCTGAAGAAAGCCTTACATGGGTTGAAACAAGCTCCTTGTGCCTGGTATTATAGACTGTATAAGTATATTCAAGACAAAGGGTTCAAGAGAGGAACAGTTGAAAAAAATCTATATATCAAAACAGAGCGTAATGATTTACTCATTGTGTTGGTCTACGTAGATTACATCATCTTCGGAGGAAATAATGTTTTATCAGTACAATGGTTTGCCTCTGCCATGCAGTCTGAATTTGAAATGTCTATGATAGGGGAACTGCCATTTTTTCTTGGTCTGCAAATTACTCAGAGGTCTGAAGGATTATTTCTTTCTCAGGAGAAATATCTAAGAGAAATGTTGAAAAGGTTTCAAATGGAAGATTCTACACCCATGAGCACACCTATGGTCATTGGATGCAAGTTAAGCAAGGATGATGACTTTCCTGATGTTGATCGGAGTTCCTATAGGTCTATGATAGGAAGCATATTGTACATCACAACATCCCGTACAGACATAATGCATATTGTTGGAATGGTAGGAAGGTATCAGGATGCACCTAAACAGAGTCATTTGTTAGCTATTAAAAGAATATTCATATACTTGAAGGAACAATGAACTATGGCCTATGGTATCCTAGGAATCAGAGTTTTCAACTGTCAATCTATTCAAATGTTGATTGGTCTAACTACGTGGATGAAAGGAAAAGCATGAGTGGAGGTGCATTCTTCTTAGGAGAGTCTCTTGTAGTATAGTTGAGCAAGAAGAAAGTTTATGTTTCCTTATCAACTACAGAATCTGAATACATTGCAGTTGCCACTTGTTGTACCCAAGTATTATGGATGATTCAGACACTTGAAGACTTGGAGGTAAAGTATAATGCACCAATCCCAATCCATTGTGATAATACTAGTGCAATTAGTGTGTCAAATAATCTTGTATTTCACTCCAAGACAAATCATATAACCATCAAGTATCATTTCTTGATGGAACAGGTGACCAACACTATTGTTTCTTTGTATTATATTCCATCCAAATATCAAATTGTTGATATATTCACTAAACCACTTGCAAAATCTCAATTTGATTATCTACGCCAGAAGTTGGGTGTGACCCTATTACCAAGTTAAAAAGTCCATCTTGTCAGGGGGTGTATGTGTTGGTTGAATATTTGATACCTCCAAAAGATATTACAATCTCTCAGGGGGAGCATGTGTTCTTTGACATTGATGTCAAAGGGGGAGAAAATGAGTGGCATGGATGCTATAGTTGGATATCTAAGTAGCCTATCAAGGTTTCCATCAATGCCAAAGGGGGATATTGTTGGCATGTTTACAGGAAGAGCGGTGAGCTTTTAATTGATGGAAAGAACAGAAGGCAGAGAAGAAGGAAGCATAAGCTCAGGAGGAGGAGTGAACAGTATGTAGAAATCAAAGCTCAGAAGAGATAGCACTTTGCGCTTTCTAGAAGTTTAGCTAAGGTCCAAGAGATAGACTCGTAGGGGGAGAAAAGTTCGAGACCTTTGAACACTTAGAAAACCTTTTAAGTCAGAGATATTAGAAAGTTCAAGATGAAGAATGACAATGCCCGTTGGATCACTAATGTCAAATACCTGATGATCGTTAGTTCAGTGCCTAGTGACCAGAGGAAGAGCAGAGGAGAAGTACAAATCTGATCTGTTAGATCTAAGCACGGAGGATCAACAGTCGTTGGATCCAGAAATAAATGCACAAATTTTAAGCCTTTGGATGAGCGTAGGACATTGGACTTGTCAAAGTACTGAAGTACCGAATTAAGTAGGGATCGTCCATCGTCAAGACTGATAGGTGGCACACGATCCTCAACTCTAGAGAAAATCACTTCGATGATTTTTCAGTTTGAGACTTGAAAAACCCGAAGTCCTGAGAGCCAGAGAGTCGGAGTAAACGATAGTCATTAGATCATTTTGAAGTGCAAGGACCAGATAAGATATAAAAGAAGCATCGCATAAATATCGAGCCATCGATCTAAGAATATGTTTGACGAACAACATTTAGTTCGAGTCGAAAAGTTGCAAGGAGGTTACTGTTTGGGGATTCTCACTTCGGAAGAATTGGCGATTTGAAAATTTGAAATACTCGAAGTTCCAAAGGCCAAAGTCCCAAAGTGAATGAGGACCCATGTCAGTAAGGACACATGGTGAAATCAGACAATGACAAGTGTCAAGTTGATTCGGCATTTCAGGTATGTGCAAATAAAAAATCCAAGTGACATGTGGCAGCTACTAGGCTCATGAAACGTCATCAAGTGATGTCAATCCGGGAGTTTTACTTCAGGAGCTTTACCACCAACACTTGCCCAAAGTTCTAAAGTCCCGAAATGGTTTGGGTTCATCCATCGTCGAGGAGGACAGGTGGTGTGAGATCCACAACTTTGGAAGTTTGTGGATGGGGAGAACGTGAAAATTGCCAAAGAAAAATCTTGACCGTTGATCATCAAGGGGATTATGTGTCAGCTGATTTGAGATTTTAGATAAATCTCACTTAAGGATTTCTAGTTGAGACTTGAGAATTCCAAAGTCCATAGATGTGAAAGGATCGTGACCGTTGATCGGAAAGGGACAAGCGTCAGTGTATTGTCAGCTCCAGGGAAAAGAAAAGGAAGGTTGAAAGGTTGGAAAGTTGAGATTTCTGAACCCCGAATACTCGAAGAGATTGTGATCGTTGATTTGAGGAGATCGTGCATTGTTAGATCATTGACTCTGAGTGAAATGCTCCGGGAGAAAATGAAATTTTGAGAATTGAAAGTCCTGAAGGCCGGACTCGCGAAGGAGATCCTGATCATATATTAAGGAGGACAGGTGTCTGTAGATCATCCACTCCTAAATTTTGTCATATGAAGGAAATTAGGGATTGAGACTTAAAACTCCCAGAGCCCGGATCACGAAGTACATCACATTCGTTGATTCAAGAAGGACAGATCTAAATCGTCAGTTCAGAAGCACCGTCGATATTGTAAGATCGATGGTCTTGTTGCATTGCGGGGAGTGAAGGTGCATGAAATTTAATGATTTTTGGACGCGCCTGCAATCGCATGGTCACATCATCTCATCTCCCAAGGTCATATCAAAGGAGGAGCTATCACTTCGCTAATCTCCACTTCGGAGTTCGGGAGATCAGGAGTTGGGAGAGTTGGGGCGACTCGCAATAGATGCCCCAAAACACAAAGTCACGAAGTAATTGGCACCAGGTCACCTCCAAAGGTCACAAGAAGGAAGAGGCTTAGGAGACAAAGGAGCCAAAACCAACTGACTGTAATTGCCAGAGAAGACGAATAATTTCAACTGACAGAGAAGCAAAAGATTCTTAGGATAATTGCCAGAGAAGCCAAAGAACCTTGAATAACAACTAGAGAATATGAAGAGTTCGGATGATGATTAGGCAGACAACTGGACATGTGAATGACATGTAGAATAGAGAAGAGACAGAGCGTCTTTTGAAGAGTGAGGCATGTGGGTAGGAGGAGATGCAGTGGAGAATCAGAAGTAGAGATCGGTGGCGCAATGAAGAGTATGCATAGGTAGCACAGAGAATAAAAGGAAGAAGAGAAGTTGAATAGGAGTGGGTGTTGTGCGCAGGAATAAAAAGAGCAGAGCATAAAAGCTAAACGATGCAGAAGAAGAATAGAGTATAGAAGATGAAGAAGGTAGAATAGTCATGGAGTTGTAACAGACCATATCAGAGACAGATCAAGTAAGTAAATTTTTGTAATATTCAATTAGGGTGGTAGGGTGGTGCTAGGGAGGATTGTAGTCCTCTTAATTCTAGTTGGTGATAGAAGATATTCTGGGAGTTGGTGTTTCCTTCTAGTCGGTGCTAGAGAAATCTAAGAGTTGGTGCTCTCTACAAGTTGTAGCTTGCCATCAGAGTTTGTAGCCTCATCTTTGAGTTGGATCTCAAAGACTGCGATGTACATGAAAGTTGGAGCTTGATTGACATCCTAGAAAGAAGAGGTTTTCTCCCTTTATGGGTTTCCTCATGAGAAATATGTGTCTCTGTGTATTCTTTGTGATGGATCAAATATTTTTTATCTATGCATGTTAAGTTATCAGTAACACATTAAATAATGCTTTATAAAGATTCATAAAAGAACAAAAAGTTTTAAGCTTATATTATAATTGATTCACCCCCCCCCCTTCTCAGTTATATTTCCAACAGAATATGCATTAGAATGGATCAACAGTTAAAGATGTCATCAAAAATACCCCTATTTAATGGTGAAGACTATCTCTTATGGAGTGTTCGAATGAAAATCTATCTAATGTCCATTGGACTGGAAGTATGGACATTAGTTGAAAAGGGATATGATGTTCCAAAAGCCACGCCCATAGAAGAAGACATGAAAACGTTTTGGGAACATGAAAAAGACTTAAACACACTACAAGTTGGACTGAGTAAGAAAATCCTTTCGAAGGTACTAAACTGTAATAATGAAAAACAACTCTCGAATAAATTGGAAACTATATATGCAAGAGATACCAAGGTTAAGATGGCCAAACTCCAAACTCTCAAAGTACAATATGAAGGCCTAAAAATGAAAGATGAGGAAAATATCTCTGAGTACTTCGAAAGATTTGATAATATTATTAATTCAATCATAGGATTAGGAGTATAAGTATAAGACAATGAGCTAGTTGAAAATATTCTAAGAACACTACCTATTCTATACAATCCTAAAGTGTCAGCTCTTGAAGATCGAGAAAATATAAATAAACTCATCATGGATTAATTGTATGGAATCCTCACAGCCTATGAGTTAATATTATCTCATGAGAATCTATCACAAGGAGAGGCAACTTTCAAGGTACTGAAGAAAACAAATAATCAGAAGCAAAAACTTCAATCCATCCATGATGAAGAATCTGATGTGGAAGAAGCAAATTTCATTAAAAAACTTCAAAAAGGATCAGGGAAGTACAAAGGCAAGCTGGCTTTCAAATGTTTTAATGGTGGCAAGGTTGGTTGTTTTTCAATCAAGTGTCCATATCCCAAGGAGGACCCTGGAGATGAAGAAAACAAAACCAAACAATACAAGAAAAAGGAAAAAACCAACTACAAGAAAAAGTTTTACAAAGGGAAAAAGAACTTTTACTCAAAAGAAGAAAACAATAGTTCATCAGAGTCTAGTGACATCGATGATGATGAAGTCCTTTTTCTAGGTATTGAAGAGTCTAATGATATAGAAGACATTAAACATGAGAAAGAGTCAGAAGATGAAGCACAAGTTAATATGGAAGAAGAATTTCTCAGTGCCTTGGATGAATTAGGAAAATACAAAACCAGATATAAACAGCTGAAAAGTTTTGTAGTTGAACAAAAGGAAAAACATGAACAAAAAGAAGAGGAGATGTAGAATCTCATGAGCAACCTGAAAAACTAAATCCTAGAAGAAAATAGAATCGAAGAAATTCTAGAAAAAATCTCTTAAAGAAAAACAAATAACCTGTGAAAGAATGGAGGCAGAAATAGTTCACCTAAGAAAAGAACTTGATACAAAACTCATTCAAACAAGATATGAGAATAGCTCTAAAATATTGGATAATATTATTACCACACAAATGGATTTAGGTAATAAAAATGGAATAGGTTATTCTCAAGAAAAAATCCAAGTCAACTCAAAATCTTATGCAGATGCTCTTCTCAATACATTAAAGAAGAAAAACGAAGAGAAGCCATGTAATGACTAGAACTCCAGAGGACTACTTCCACCCATCAAAAAGGAAAGCAAGACAATACCAAAGAAGGTTTATCAATACAGGTATCCTCGCATTTTATTTGGTTATTTCTTTGCATGCTCTAATTTTAGACACAAAGCTATGAATTGTATAGCATATAGAAGAAAAAATCTAAAGGTTAAGAACTATAACCTTAAAGATAAACAAGCAGTAAATCGAGTTAAAAGAAGAAACTATAACTCCTTTTCACCTCTATAAGAAGGGGACCTAGAATGCTTCGAATGTCATAACTATGGACATAAGGCCATTAATTGCAGATTAATGGAAGTTTCATAACAACCAAAGTTCATTAGAGAGCAAAATAAACCTTGGAGAGAAAAAACATAAAAAAGGGAATGTCTTATTGCCTTAAAATCCCAAGATAAAAAATACCTCTGGTATGTTGACAGTGGGTGCTCGAAACATATGACAAGTAACAAGGACAAGTTTTTAGACTTAAAGAAACAAAAGGGTAAAGTTACATTTCGTGACAATGCTTCAGGTAACATACTTGGGAAAGGCACTGTGAGTTTGGGAAAAGACAAAGCCAAAAATGTGTTGCTTGTTGAAAAATTGAAACCTAGTATATTAAGTGTCAACCAAACTTGTGATTAGGGGCACTTCTGCATCTTTGATTCCCAGAAATGTGATATAGGAGAGAAGACACAAGAAAATTGGTTAGTACTGCTCCTATAACTCCCGAAAATGTATATATACTAGATGCAAAATTGAATGAGGAATGTCATATAAATCTAGTAGATGAAAGTTGTCTATGGCATAGAAGGTTGGGGAACATTAACTTTGACAATCTAGTAAAAGTTAGAAATCTTGGTTTAGTAAGAAAATTGCCAAAGATCATAAAGCCCTGAAATACTATGTGTAGACACTGTCAACTAGGGAAGAAAACTAGAATAAGGTTCAAAGCAAAAGAATACACAACCTCAAAACCTTTAGAAATTGTTCACACCGACCTATGTGGACATACAAGGACCAAGAGTTTTCAAGGAGAGTCCTAATTTAGGTTATTCATTGATTATTTTACTAGAACTTTTTGGATATGTTTTCTCAAAGAAAATTCAGAAGCACTTAACAAATTCAAAGCCTTTAAAAACCTTATTGAAAATGAAAAGGAGACAAAAATAAAATGTATTAGATCAAAAAACGGTGGTGAGTTCACCTCAAAAGAGTTTGATCTCTTCTATGAAACCCATGGAATAAAAGGACAATTCTATGCTGCAAGAACACATCAACAAACTGGGATTGCTGAGAGAAGGAATATAACAGTTCAAGAGGCTGCAAGGGCTAAGCTCAATGAAGAAAAATTTTCTGATGGATATTAGAGGGAATTTGTGAGCACAATAGTATACATATTGAGAAGAGTTCAGCTCAGTATTAATAGTAATAAGACCCCTTATGAACTATGGTTTGGAAGAGCTCCATCGGTAAAATACTTCAAGGTCTTTGAAAGTAAGTGCTACATCAAAAGGCTTAATGAGAATCTCAGAAAATTTGATGCTAGATCTGATGAAGGTATCTTTATTAGATATGCCTCTACCAAAAAGGAATACATATGCTAAAATCTTATATTACATAAGATTGTTGAGAGTGAAGATGTCAAGGTGGATGATCTTAAAACAATAAGGATAAAAAATCAAGAGACTATACTTGATAGTGAAGATGAAGATGATGATGAGTTAGTTGGTACACAAGCAGAAGAAGTAGAAGAGGATAAAGAAGAAAGAGAAGAAGATGATATGGATACTAGTGAAGATGAAGAGAATATTCAAGAATAAGAGATAAGAGAAGAATCCCCAAGAAGAGACACAAATACACCCTCTATAATGACTCAAAAGAATCATCCTGAAGAACTGATTATTGTAAAGAAGAGTGATGGACTGCACACAAGAAGACAACTATTGTATCAAATAGAAATAACATGTTTGTCACATATTGAGCCCAGCTCAATCAAAGAGGCATGCAAATATGAGAATTGGGTCAATGCTATGAATGAAGTATTGGACCATACTGAAAAAAAATCAAACCTGAGAACTAGTTCCAAGACCAAAAACCAAAACCGTCATTGGAACTAAATAGGTGTATAAAAACAAAATGAATGAGAATGGGCAAGTAATCAGGAACACAGCCAAATTGGTATGTAAATGATATGCTCAAGTTGAAGGAGTAGACTATGAAGAAACCTTTGCACCTGTGGCCAGATTAGAGGCAATTAGGATGTTCCTAGCCTTCTCCAGCTACATAAAATTTAAAGTATACCAAATGGATGTCAAGTCAGCATTTCTCAATGGAAACTTAGAAGAAGAAGTCTATATTGAGAAACCAGAAGGGTTTCAATTAACTAACAAAGGAGACTATGTCTGTAAACTAAAGAACACACTCTACGAGCTAAAACAAGCACCTAGAGCTTGGTATGCAAGGCTAGATTCTTACTTACAAAAACAAGGCCTCAAAAGGGGATCAAAAGACAACAATATTTATTGTAAAATTGATGGTAATAACATGATGATTGTGGAAGTATATGTTGATGAAATTATATTTGCCAGTGATCATGAAAAAATGAGTAATGACTTTGCTAGGATGATGCAGAAAGAATTTGAAATGTCTTTGCTTGGCGAACTGAATTTCTTTCTTGGACTACAAATAATATAGTCCAAAAGAGGAGTCTTTATCCATCAATCTAAGTATGTTAAAGATATGATTAAGAGATTCCAGTTAGAGGATTTCAAACCTGTTAGTACACCTATGACAGTTGGATGTAAACTAAGCAAGGAAGATGAGTCCAAATCTGTAGCTCCAAAACACTACAGATCAATGATTGGGATTTTACTCTATGTAACAACTTCCAAACCTGATGTCAAGAAAGTTGTTGGGATGGTGGATAGATTCCAAGAAACACCAAAGGAGAGCCATGTTCAAGATGTAAAAAGAATATTTATGTATTTGAAAGGAACTTGTTGGCCCTTGGTGATGGAAGTAAGTGAGGGTTAAGGCAGAAAATAAAAAGTGTGAACTGCATGGAAGACACAGTGACTGTTACTAGGTCAAAGTGAGAAAAAGAGAAGAAAAGTCGAAGCAAAGTAAAAGGAAGCAAGCCGTTGGACGAGGAGATCGAGGATGACAGATCAGCAAGAAAGATGGATCATGGACAACTCAACAACAGGAAAAATCCACCGTTGGATGCTTTGGATCACTGCACGAGAAGGAAGGAAAGACAGGATTGCGAAGCCCTGAAAACATGAGTCAAGTTGACCTAGGGTTTTGGACACCTACGGTTTTGACACCTAGGTTTTGGACTAAGGTTTTTGGTGAGTGATTTTAATGTATAAATAAGAACCTATATGAGGGAGGAGGGTTTGTTCTAGTTTTGTTATTGGTATGAGCGATTATTGTGCGAGAGAGAGAAGTGATAAGTGCAAGAGCCTTCTGGTATTGTAAGATCTTCAGTTGGGTGTGAGGATCAGTCCTACAGTTGGGTGCGCAGGAAGGGGGGATATAGAGAGAAGGAGGAAGAAGATCTGCTAGCTAAGAGTGTAGACAAGAACTGTATGCTTCATCTTAATACATTATAAAGAACAATTCTATGGACGTATCCCTAGGGAGAGGGTGAACCACGTATATCTTGCGTTCTGTGTGATTGATGCTCTGTTCTTTGTCATTTGGTATACCATTATTATGTTACTGTGTTAGATCTGATAGATAGTTATGCAGAGTAGATCTAAACTAGTAGATGGTATATAATTGTTGTATTGATTTTGTATTAGATCCACTTGATATCCCCTTGGTTGTAAACATCTTTTTCCTGCAACCCCCCCATAACTACTTCGGGTGAGACTACATCTTCTTCACAGGTGTTTCCGAAAGGGCCAGTAGTTAGGGCTTGTTGGTGCACTCTTGGAGCTAAACCCTGGGTCTACCCCTGTGCCAACAAATGGTTCTATTTCTAGGACTAGAGTCTTCTTGAGGGAATGTCAAGGTGGTTTCCATCAAAGACAGAGATTCAAAAGTGGATAGAAAATCAAGAAAAGGACTTCGTTGAAGCCCAGAACAAGAACCCTAATCTTAGTATAGAGGATTTGTTGGAGATATATATATTTACTGATATACATGAAATTTTCTTTGGAGGAATCCATCAGGAGATATATGAGTGGCTAGCTAGGTTAGCAGATGCCCAATTTAAGATTAGATCTAGGCCACCTGTGGTTTGGACATTGACGTTGATCAAGAAGGTCAAGAGAGTTGATAACATTGTGTCAAGAGCAGTATATCACTAGTTTGATAGCACCATCGGAGGGTATATCACCAAGTTTTTTGTTGGAAGAATAGAGTCATATAACCAAGCAGAGAGATATTTCTTCAAGGGACCCAGAGGAAAATTTTTACATTTTCTGAAATTGAGGATCAAGATGCTATTGCATGAGAAGAAAATATTGAAGATACAGTAGCTAGATGGATTCTAAAAGGATAATGTTCAAGAATTCAGACAACAATAGCAACACAGAGGCTGTACATACGTGCAGTGGGAGAGTGTTCAGAGAAGTTCCTCTCTTGAACCTGTTTAAGAAAAAATACGGGGATGAGGGTTTCTACAGTGGAGAAGAGGCAGAGCTGATGGACGAGGAGCATTCAGAGGAAGGGAAAGTTGTAGAGTCTTGCCAAGAAGAACCAGAAGCTTCAATAATTGAGCCAATTGTTGAAGTAAGTACTATTAATCCTATTGTTGTTTCAGCAACATTAAGCAATCAGAGAATCTAGAGAACTGTCACTAGTAGTCCACCACATACTCAGTCTAGAAACCCAGAGAGATCTATGGAATATGAGATGAGGTTACCCACCTTTAGAGGAGATGGATATGAATACCATGAAAAATAGTTTCTTTGTGAATCTGTGTGGAGCATTAACAATATCACTAATGAAGATGTCAAACAAGCTCAGTTTAGCACTACCCTAAGAGATCGTGCATTGAGATGGTATATGAAATTTTTCCAAGGAGCTATGTCTAAACTATTGAATACCATTAAGACTTTGCTAATTGCTAAATTCAAGAAACCTAATTCAGAATCGTAGTGCATTATAGAACTGAAAGAAATCAAGTAGAGAATAATTGAACCAGCATGGGAGTTCGATCAAAGATTCAAGACCTTGACAGGCCATCTGAGTTTTCAAATCCCAGATGAGAAGAATAAGGAATGGTTCATTGTTTCCCTCTTACCACACATCAAAGTTCCTCTGATGCAGCAGAAGATCGCTTCGCAGGCTGAGGCACTGGAGATCTCCATGAAGCTAGAATCAGCCCCTATGGGAGGATCCAGCTCAGGTATGAGTCAAATCTTGAGTCATTTAACTAGTTTGTCTCTACAGGTCGAAGATATGAATAAAGACAAGGGAAAAGATAAAAGAGAAGAAATATGGTGTGTTAGATGCAGGTCAGAAGGCCATGACAAGGAACATTGTCCTCTATTCCATGAATGCTTGGCCTCTGGAGCTCTGAGCCCCTTGAAACAAGTTACCCTACCCTGGTGCGAGGTATGCACAAACAAACATCGCCCTGGTGAGTGCTACTACATGCAAAAATATGTTTAGACACCCACAAATTTGTATTGCATGTTTTGTAAGTCTGTGGGACATGATGATAGGGATTGTAGGGATTACGATCTCATGCATGAAAGGTCAAGGGATATATACAATATTCAAGGAAAAGTACAGCAAGAATAAAACACTATGTAGTATAACTCCCCTGGGAGAGGAAACTTCAACCCTCGTGGTGGATTCTGAGGAAGAGGAAGAGGAGGAGGTATGGGTCGAGGTCGAGGACAGATAATCTGTTATAATTGTGCACAGCCTGGACACTTGGCAAGGGACTGTCAGAACCCTTGTACCACTTGTATCTATTGCAACTCTTTCGAGCATGTCATCGAGGAATGTACAGCATTGTTGGCTAAACTTCAAGAGAAACGAGGACCTCAACAGAACCCACAAATACAATTGATCAAATCTGAACCTCGTGGTGAATACCCTAGAGTCATTGTTATCACTCAAGGAGGTGTTGTTACAGGAGAAGACAGAATGACCCAAGGAAAGACTAAAGAAGAATGAGGAATCAGGAAAGCTGCAAAGAAGACACAAACTTTTGATGCAAAGAAAGAAAAAAAAATGTTCGAGGAGGCAAGAAGATAATTCAAGGGAGACCAAGGTTCTTCATCAAAGACATGACCAGAAGTAAGAGAATGTGGAATGCCTCTCACATGCGATCAGTATGATTCGCCTAGAGATGGAAAAGAGGCAAGTAAACTTGTCAGTTTCTTGTATACATTTATAGAGCTGATTAAAGATGAGAAATCTATAAAAGAAATGCAAAATTTTCTCATAAAGTATGAGATAGTAAGGGTAGATCCTTTAATGAATAAAGAAGTACATAAAATATCTAAGAAGAGAAGGAAAAACAAGGAAGTACACCTGAATGCTAAGATTGAAGAATATGATATAGACTATGTGGTCCTTGACTTAGGGTCAGAGGTCAATGTCATGACGAAGCAAACCTGGGCACTGATGGGAAAACCTAATTTGATCTATTCCCCTATCAGGATTATGATAGCTAATCAGTAGGCAGTAAGCCCCTTTGGCAGATTGGAACATCTCCCTGTGGACATCGACAAAGTAAGGATGTTTGCAGACTTTGAGGTAATTGAGATAGTTGATGATAGTTGTCCTTATCCTACACTATTAGGAATTGATTGGGCTTTCAATAATTTCACAGTGGTCAATTTAAAGAAAATATGAATGACGTTTGAAGGATATGGCCTTAGGATCATCGCACCATTAGATCCCGATGAAGGTCCACGATACACTGAGCCCATCAAAGAAGAAGACCATGCATACAAATTGGAAAACATATAAAAATTAACATCCAGACAACATGATTACATTAATCCTATGGTGGATGGAAATTTGAGCTGACGAAGTGACAATGCATGTTCATCAGACTCAAAAGAAGCACTCGAGAACTTGCATAAAAAAATGCATGAATTATCTACAAGGAGATGTGCTATATTAACCAGAGAAGTACGTTGGATCGGCACAACAGTAAGTAACTTACCCACCTTTGATGGTGTGAATTCGTTAGAAACCTTCTTATCGGACTTTGAAGAAAGCGTACCAACACAAAAATGCTTGTTGGCAATGGATGAGGCCTTGAAAGCCACACTAGCAAGATGGTGGGGGATGCATAAAAACAACATTACATAATGGGTACAATGTCATACCCTTGTGACCGCGCGGTTCTCAACACAAGTAGAAGGTTGCGAAGTTAGGTACACAGGTTGAATTTTCCCAAAGGACTATTTGCAGAGTTGCGAGGAAGCCTGGAGAACCATGCCTCAAGAGCATTGGATGAAAAAATTCATAAACACACTGGACACTATCCCTATTAACTGGTACCTTGAAGCAGAGTTGCACCTCATCACTGTAAATTGGGAAGGTATAACTCAGAACTTTATCACCACCTTCTTATTTGAAATTCAATATCCTTTAGTAGATCAAGTGTTATAGACGGTAAGATAGAAAGTATTTGAGGAGGCACCTAGCCTCCCTTTGGAGAAACAAGAGGATGAATGGACTGTGCCTCTCCAAAAACTACAAGGTTGTTACAACATCAATGCTGATGAAGTCGATGATCCTAGGAAGGTGAAAATCACTGAGACAGAAGGCCAGAGAGATGTGGAAGGACCAGGAATTGGGCTACCATTTATTGGATAGCCGATCAAGATCAATAAAGTCAATATTGGAATAGATAAAACACTGAAGCTTGCAAATGTTGGAGATTATTGGGATGTTGCTACTATTGACAAGATAACAGAGTTATTGCATGAATATCAAGACTTGTTTCTAACCAAGTTTACTGATATGAAGGGTATTAAAGAGCCTATGGGATAGATGAGGATCCCTTTGAAGCCAAGTGCAAGACCAGTCAAACAAAGACCCTACAGATTGAACCCTAAATATAAGGAGAAAGTGAAGATTGAGCTTGACAGAATGCTAGAAGGAGGGATTATAGAACATGTTGAAGAGTCAGAGTGGATTATCCCTATGGTGGTACAAGATAAGAAGACATGAGATATCAGGATCTATGTAGACTTCGAGAAGCCGAATGATGACTATTTGCATGACCCCTTCCCTACGCCTTTTACTGATGAAGTGTTAGATAATGTGGGAGGCCAGGAAATATATTATTTTACAGATGGATTTTCGGGATACCATTGGATCAAGATTGCCAAGGAAGATCACCATAAGACCAAATTTGCAACATAATGGGGATCCTACCAGTACAAAGTGATGCCATTTGGATTGAATAATGCCCCATTCATCTTTTCCAAGGTGGTAGTAGAAGCATTCAAAGAGTTCCTACATAAATTTCTAGAAGCATACTTTGATGATTGAACTATTTTTAGTTTACTGAAGAATCATATTGAATGTCTAAGGCTAATGTTGGAAAAATGTAGGCAGTGTCAAATTTATTTAAATGTGAAGAAGTGCATTTTATTTTCACCATTTGGAGTGTTGTTAGGTCATATTGTATGCAAGCAAGCATTGCTGGTAGATCCATCTAAAATTTCCATCATAGTTGATCTACCCCCTCCTACTTCAGTCAAACAGCTATGCACTGCGCTGGGACACACAGGATATTGTAGGAATTTCATTAAAGGCTATGCCTAGATTACAACACCCATGGAGAAGATTTTGAAGAAGGACTATCAATTTCATTGGACAAAAGAATGCCAATAGAGCTTGGACACACTAAAATAGAAAATGGTTACCGCGCCTATTCTGGTTTTCCCAAATTGGAGTAAGGAGTTTCATGTGCAGTCGATGCATCTTCTATTGCATTAGGAGTTGTGTTATCACAACCAGGAACATGAGACATTGACCACCCATTAGCCTTTGCTAGCTGGAAGCTATCAATAGCAGAGATCAACTACACCACCACTGAAAGAGAAGGGTTAGCCATGGCGTATGCATTGCAGGAATTTCGCCACTACTTGTTGGGAGGACACTTTAAAATGTTTACTGATCAATCTGCGCTGAAATACCTAGTCAAAAAGACAGTGTTGGGGGGGATAATATGAATATGGCTTCTGCTATTCCAGGGGTATGATTTTGAGATTATAGTTAAGCCAGGGAGAATGAACAAAGGTCCCGACCACGTTTCGAGGTTGGAACATGGAGAAGAACCCACTAGTTTGGAGGATGCACTATCGGATGCATAAATGCTAGCCATTAGAAAGATTGATAAACACTTCGCAGAGATAGTCCAGTTCCTATCAACAGGAATGGCACCGATTGAGTATACAATTCCCTAGAAGAAACAACTAATAGTGCGCGCTGCAAACTTTTCACTTATAGCTGGACAGCTATACAAAATGGGACCTGATGAGATGTTGAGAAGGTGTGTTATGGAGGTAGAGCGACCATTGATCCTTGCAGAATCTCATGAAGGCATTGCAAGAGGACACTACGCAGGGAAATCCACTACGCAGAAGGTTCTTAGAGCTATGTTTTGCTGGCCTACCTTACACAGAGATGTTAAATACTATTACAGAGCCTCCAATGTATGCCAAAGAGTTGGGAAACCATCCAGAAGAGATGAAATGGTGTTAACACCATAGATGACCCTATAAGCATTTCATAAATGGGTCATTGACTTCGTGGGACCTATAAACCCACCAGGGAAGCGCACAGGAGCAAGGTAAATCATTAATGTGACAAAATACTTGACCAGATAGGATGGAGAAAGAGAAGTTAAGGACTGTAGTGCAACTACAGGCGCGTGCTTCATATTTGATGACATCATAACCAGGTTTGGATGCCCAAAGATCCTTATGAGTGATCAAAGCACACGTTTCATAAATAAAACCATTGAAGACTTAACCGAGGAATTTATAGTTCATCATCAGAAGAGCACACCTTACCATCCACAAGCAAATGGGACAGTTGAAGCATTCAACAAAATCTTGGAGACACTGCTAACGAAGATTTGCAGTGATAATAGAGATGACTGGGATTTAAGAGTACCAGCAGTATTATGGGCCTATAGAACCACTTGCAAGAAACTAACAATGCAGACCCCCTTTAAATTGGTGTATGGTATTGAAGTCGTTGTCCCAATGGAATATTTGGTACCTAGCCTAAGAATTGTTGCCTTTATAGATATGGATGACACTAGCATTGTTTGAGAAAGGATTGCATAGTTGGTCGAAATAGAAGAAGATATATTTATTGTAGAATTCCATTAGCAGGTACAGAAGGAAAGATAGAAGGCCTACCATGACAGACACATCAAGAAGAAGGCATTTAAACAAGGCGATATAGTACTGGTATATGACAGTAAGTTCATCAAACATCCTGGGAAGTTCAAAACACATTGGCTTGGGCCATATGAGGTTACCTATGTTACAAAAGGAGGAGTTGCGTAGTTGAAGACTTTGAATGGAGAATGGAAGGAAGGTTTGGTGAACACAAATCGGCTGAAGTTGTATTATGAAAACTAGATGCCTCACATCTCTCGGTAAAAGCATGAGGCTAAGGGTCTAGGTACCAGGTGCAGTTGAAATTGGGTACCAAACACAGAAAATACAGTCTGCACAAGGAAGGAGAGGAGGCATAGAGCAGAAAGAAAAGGTTGCACTACGCAGTCTGAATTCGAAGTAAAACTGACAGATCAGATCTGGAGTGCCTCGGGATGAGTCACAAGTGAGTGTTGGGGGCCTGTTGGCCCTTGGTGATGGAAGTAAGAGAAGGTTAAGGAAGAAAAGACAAAATGCGAACTGCATGGAAGACACAATGATTGTTACTAGGTCGAAGTGAGAAAAATAGCAGAAGAGACGAAGCAAAGTAAAAGGAAGCAAGTTGTTGGACGAGGAGATCGAGGATGGTAGATCAACAATAAATACAGATCGTGGAAAGCTCAGCAACAAGAAAAATCCATTGTTGGATGCTTTGGAGCACCGCACGAGAAGGAAGGAAAGACAGGTTGGCGAAGCCCTGAAAACACGTGTCAAGTTGACCTAGGGTTTTGGTATCTAGGGTTTTGACACCTAGGTTTCGACCTAAGGCTATTGGTGAGTGATTGTAATGTATAAATAAGAACCTAGATGAGGGAGGAGGGTATATTCTAGTTTTTTTATTGGTATGATCGATTCTTGTGTGAGAGAGAGAAGTGTTAAGTGAAAGATCCTTCTGGTATTGTAAGATCTCCAACTGGGTGCAAAGATCAATCCTGAAGCTGGGTGCGCAAGAAGGAGGGAGATAGAGAGAAGGAGGAAGAAGATATGCTAGCTGAGAGTGCAGAAAAGAAAGATATCCTTTATCTTAATACATTATAAAGCACAGTTCTATGGATGTAGCCCTAGAGAGAGGGTGAACCATGTATATTTTGTGTTGTGTGTGATTGATGCTCTGTTCTTTGTCATTTGGTATAACATTATTGCGTTACTGTGTTAGATATGATAGATAGTTCTGCAGAGTAGATATAAACTGGTAGATGGTATAGAATTATTATATTGATTTTATATTAGATCCACTTGATATCCCCTTGGTTGTAAAGATATCTATCCTGCAACCCCCCCCCATAGCTACTTTGGGTGAGATTGCATCTGCTTCGCAGGTGTTGCCGAAAGGGCTAGTATTTGGGGCTTGTTGGTGCACTCTTGGATATGAACCATGGGTCTACCCCTGTGCCAACAGAGCTATAGATCTTGGTTTTTGGTACCCTAGCAAGGATTCATTCACATTAAAAGCCTATTCAGATGTTGATTGGGAAGGTAGTGTAGATGACAGAAAAAGTACAAGTGGAGGAGAATTATTTTTGGGAGAATCATTGGTATCATGGATAAGAAAGAAACAATCCTCAATTTATGTGTCTAGCACTGAAGCTGAGTATATTGCAATAGCAGAATCTTGCACACAAGTGGAATGGATGAAACAAACCTTACAAGACATCAAAATAATATTTGAAGAACCTACTATTATCCACTGTGATAATACAAGAACTATATGTCTCTCAAAGAATCCTTTCCAACACTCCAAATCAAAACATATTCCCATAAAATACCACTATCTAAGATACCGGGCTGAAAATAAGAACATTAAATTGGAATATGTCCCGACACAAGAACATGTGGCAGATATTTTCACAAAACCCTTAAGAAGAGATGTATTTAAATATCTCATGCATAAATTGGGAGTAATCCCTCTTCCAACCTAAATCTCTCAATAAAATAATGCATCAATTGGCACCAAATCAGGGGGAGAAAACAATCAAAATCAGAAGGACTCATTCATTTATGACAAGAAAAGTATGATTGCAGGATAAGTTACTCATGTTCAGATTCTGATCAGAAGTATACAAACAAATAGAGCTTTACCATAGGGGAAGCAACCATTTTCCATTGATGTCAAAGGGGGATAATAATTTCAGAAGAGAGAAGCATCATCACAGGGGGAGACTGTGTATAAAGTTGGTTTGTTACCATCGATGACAAAGGGGGAGATTGTTGGACATAGTGTCATTGATGTGATGATAAGTTGGTATGACGAATTGTCATTGATATCAATAGTATTATGGTTAATGTCAAATAGTTGGACGATGTGCAGAGATAAAAGCTCAAGAGGGTTAGAGAATAAATATCAAAGCTCAGAAGAGATGCACGATGAATTGTGGAGAGAGAAAGAATAATTAAACAACTCACTAATTATAATCCCGCAATTGGTCTAGATCGTCAGATCTCATAAACTCAAATATCGACGACTGTGGTTGATCCAACAAACGATCAGATTAAGTCGGATTAAATCCTGACCGTCGGATGCGCAATCTCCAGATCAACGACAGGAATAGATTGCAGAGATTGAAAGCAGAATTAAATATAATGCTATTTCCAATCCTGTATTCAGTCAGGACCATCATATATTATAGCTTATAAGATCGAAAATTGTGGTTGAATCACCAACAACACACAACTTCAAATTGTGGAGTTTGGATGACGAGTTAAATCACTCGCAAGTTGTGGTTCTGAAATAATCCTTAATCGTTAATCTGCTTCGAGAGTCTTCGGAGCGTTGGATCACCTTAAATGGAAGGATAGGATAAGCGGGGCAAAATGATTGAGAATTCGATTATCCGAATATCTGTCAGTCATCGAATCACTTTAAGTGGAAGGATAGGATAAGAAAATATGGAGGGTTGTTAGACTTAAACCAAGGCAAAGTAGCATCGCAGATAGATCGAGTCTTCGATCTAATATCTTTATCAAACGAACATAATTCACTTTGGGTCTAAATATGTGAGGAGGTTATGCTTTGGGAATATCAGTTAGGAAGATTTGTGAAATCGAGATATCAAAATACCCAAAGTCCCGAAAGCCAAAATTTTGAAGTCAATCTCAGCCATCGATCTGAGATACCCTTTGGATGTTATTCTGACCGCAAGGAGATGAATATGTGTCACATCGGGAAATCTACATCAGCAGACCACGTCAGCAAGGACATGTGACAGACCATGTTGAAAGACCACTTAATCAAGGACACATGGCACAGTCAGATAATGAAAAGTGTCAAGTTGAAATCGACATTTCAGGTACGTGCAAATCAAGAATCAAAGTGACACGTGACAGACACTCGGCTCATGCCACATCATCAAGTGATGTAAGCAAGTTAAGTCACTATGGGAGTTTTACTTCAGGAGTTTCACCACCAGCAGATGCCCTAAGTCCCTAAGTCTAGGATGCCGAAGTCCCAAAGTGGACACGATTCATCTGATCTGAAGATCATTTCGGGTGTGTAATCTCCTCAAATAAATTGGTCAAAATTATTTGATTAGGAGATAGAGAGTCATTAGAAAAAACTCTACTAAATTTTTTAGGGCTCATTTTAATTTGTTCCAGCTTGTAAATAAAGTTTGAAAAACATTTGATTTGTTCTTTCCTTCAAAAAAGTCAAAAATCAGGTTTCGGTAGCTAATGCATTTTTCAAAAGGGATTCTAAGCTACCGAAAGCCTAGCTTTCGGCAGCTAAAACACGAATCTTGGGGCTATTTTAGCTACCGAAAGCACAACAATTCTTTGTTTTTACTAGGTTGAGTCATCATTTTAAAATGATGATTCTGAGCGACTAGAGAATCATTTTGAGATAAGAGAGGTATTTTTTGTTCCTAAAACGTCAAAGAACAATAACCTCTCTCAGTTTTCCTACAGGTGTCACATATTGGGAGAATCGAATCCATCTATGAGCCCTAGTTTTTGGATCTAAGATTTCCCTCTTTGAAACATTTTTTTGAAATGAGGATCCCTGGAAAATGAAAATGAATATAGAAGAACAGAGAGAGGTTTTCTATCAAAATAAAATTATATACAATAACCTCTCTCAGTTTTCAAAAATATTTTTTTATTTGATAGATATAGGTCAATATGTAAGTGACATATTTCCAAAAAAAATCTACATAGAACAGGGCAGGAAGCTACTATTTTTCCCCAGATCGTGTTTTCTTGATTCCAGGATGCATGGGAACAATTCTAAATGAAGGATGAAAATTGTTGGAGTACATATCATACTTATTTTAAATCTTTGGAGGCATTTTATGAAGGAATGAAGCCAAATGGCATTTTTGTGCCTGAAAGAAATCGCCCAGCCATCAAAGACAGATTTCAAAATCTGTGTTTTTCACGAGCAAGCTGCCAAATAATGATGAAAGTTGTTGATTTTGACTTATCATCATAAGATTAGATCATATATGCTAAGATCCATTTTGATTATGTGTATTTTAGGTATTTCAGATCCATTAAAATAGGATCTTGAAACCTTGATGTAAAGGCTATAAAGCCTAAGAGTTCTAAGGAACACAGGGGAGAGAAAAACAGTCTGAGGACTTTGATTCAAATTTGGGGACTTGTAGCCATACTCATAAAGACATTTATAGATTCATCTTGACACAGAAGATTATTTCACTGTGTGTTGTTCAGTTTTCTATATTACATCTTTTCTATGTTTATGAGTAGCTTGTATGCAATGTTTTAATGTATATCTGATGACAAATAACTGTCATCTTATCTCTTCATCGATATATTAAGCTTGTATACATTGGTCTTTCTAATGACATATGACTGTCACCTCGTCTCTTCATTGATAGATTTATCTCATGAACATTTCCTTCCTGTTGTAATTAGTCATTCACATGTACACTCTTGTGTATGTGATTCTACTAATATAATAAGCCATTCTTCTTACTTCCATACTTTGATTTAAACCTTATGAGCAGCATAGTTGAAAGCGTTTCGTCTTTGAAGGAATTTATATGTTTTTTGAGTGATTGTGAGCATTTCAATTCATCTGACTTGATCCTTTTTCTCCTACATTATTGAGTATTTAAGTTACCAGGCTCATTCCCTTTACAGTCGAGGAAAGACTACTGGAGTGATAAAAAAATGGCACCATTGTCGGGGAATGAAAGTGAAAGCAGAGTTTCCTTGGGAGAACGACATAGATCTGTTTCTTGATGGCAGACAAGAGACAGACATAAAATTTGACTATAATCATTTGCCTGGCGACTCCACATTAAAGACTCCACTGGGGAGGATCCGGTTGATAAAAGATGAAGAGGATGAAATCAAGATACAAGTATCAATTCATTAGTTTGCTTCATGAACTATTGTTGTACTTTATTATCTCCTTCACATCTTTCCCTTCACATGTTAAAAGAATCTCCTTTGTTTTGTATATTCTGATGATCATCATCCTTCTTTTGTATATCCATCTTTAGAAGAAGATTTGTAGCCTACTTGCATTGGAGATGTTGATTCAGTGTTTGTGCCTCAGCCTGTTCATAAAGATGACCATTGTATTTCATTTCCTTTAGAATCTAATCAACCATGTGACCTTGAAAAGATAGAAATTGTTTCAAAACCATTTCAGATCTTAGCTCCTCTTGCCATAATTTATGAACCTTGTCAACAACTTGCCATCTCTCATGATCAGCCCACATCCTTTCAAGTTAATATCTGGATGAATATGTTCAAGCCTTTAAAGCTGCCCCTTCTTCTTCATCCTTATCTTGATGGCTATTATGAATATCTCTCTTGGTTTTCCGGAGAGAATCAAGCTTCAGCTGAAAGACACTCGGAATCCTTTTTGGATTTTGTTGATCGTTTTCAAATTGTTTATGAAGATGTGATCATGAGATATTTTTCTAAATATTTTATCAAAGATGTTGTTGTATGGTTTAAGGGTCTGAGAGTTGATTCTATTGGTTCTTGGATCGAGTTCTCTAATGTTTTTATGAAGTATTGGGGTGATCACAAATCACTAGATTTATATCTTGTTGATTTCTATGCTTTGAAGAAAGAACAGAATGAAACCTTGCTTTCTTTCAATCGAAGATTTTATAGCATATACCATGGTATACCTTTGGAGATCAGGCCTACAGAAACAACTACCATGATCCAGTATGTTATTGGATTGTATTCAAAACTTGCCCTTCTTTTGCTAGAAAGGAAATCTTCATCATTAAGTATTTTGTTTGAATATGCTTTAGAGGTGGAAGAGAACATTTGCTCTTCAAGGAAAATCCCTGAGTAGGTTGATGTCGAAAACCATTATCTACTTGAGCCAACAAAATGTCAGTATAGTTCAGACTTCGAGCAAGAAGATTATGACTATGAGGCAGTTTTAGAACAGGAGCAAGTAACTAAAATTATTTCAGATTGTGAGTCAGATCCTTCAACTTTTGCAAAATTTTTGGGAGATAGGTATTCATATACAGTTTATGACCAGTTTACAAATCCAGTTAAGCCTATGATAACTCATGATTGTGTAGACAACTACGTTTGTATAGTTGATCAAAATATTTGTTATTCAAATACTGCTCTATCATCATTTTCTGAACACCGTTATGAAGAGGAGGTCATAGTGTTTGATGATCAGAAGGCGATCAAAAAAGAATCAGAAAGTCATAAATATTCTAGCAAAGAAGCAGTCATAGAGATACAACTATTTCCTGAAGAGCAGCAAGTGTCTAACCTCAGTTTCAAATATCCAATGGTAGCCTTCATAGAATCATACTTTTCTGAGAAATTGAAAGTTTTAGACTTCTTTAGCTTGCACATGTTGTCTAGTGAGTTTGGTTTTGTAAATGGCTTCTTATCATTCTTGTCACACTTCAAACATCAGCTATTAATTAGTGTGAATGATGAGATTATTTCAGTGTTAAAATTTCTTGGATGGCTGCTATGGAAATCAACGTTCACTTAACCAATTGCAGAACTGGTTAGAGTAGAGTAGGGTAGGAAATAAGCTCATTGCCCGAGCATTTATTTTCTCCATTTTGCAGCAGATGTAGAAGTTACTGTGTGTGAATAAAGGAAGCCTTGAAGATATACATATATCATCTATACATGTCATGAAATATTTTTATAAAAGGGTGAATGGTTGACTCTATGCCCAATGGAATGTTGACTCCATGCTCAATGAAATGTTGACTCCATGCCCAATGGAATGCTGAAGACGAAGTTATGGATTTTATTTTTCCAGGAAAGGCATCAGATCTATGGTCCTTGAAACCTCACAGGGAGGCTTTCATCCCCAATAAGAGCCAGATGTTATCTCCTCAAATAAATTGGTCAAAATTATTTGATTAGGAGATAGAGAGTCATTAGAAAAAACTCTACTAAATTTTTTAGGGCTCATTTTAATGAGTTCCAACTTGTAAATAAAGTTTGAAAAACATTTGATTTGTTCTTTCCTTCAAAAAAGTCAAAACTCAGGTTTCAGTAGCTAATGAATTTTTCAAAAGGGCTTCTAAGCTATCGAAAGCCTAGCTTTTGGCAGTTAAAATGCGAATCTCGGGGCTATTTTAGCTACTGAAAGCACATAAATTATGTGTTTTTACTGGGTTGAGTCATTGTTCGCAACCATCTCTATTTTTATAAGCTGCCTACACAGGGTTTTAATTTCTCATTACTCGTCGCAACCTTTCTCATTTAAACGACACCATTATACGTCGCCTTTTACATACCTTCTTTTCGATTTCATTTTCATAACTGCAAGTATGAAAACGAAATGGATGGAATTCATGTTTGATTTCATCAAAGGGTTAATGTTCATATGGTTTATCGTTGATTTGTTTTATTTAGTTATGAGCATGGTTGTTTTAATGGTATAACTCCTTGGCCTCGAACACACCTTGGTTACATATGTATCAAACCACCACCCATTTAGCATTTGACTATTGTTAATATGGTTTTGATTTATAAAATCTTTGATGCAATGGTTTATTCGACATATTGATTTTTTTGGTCAAATCGTGGATATGCAATTGTTCATTTGACATTTTGATCGAATTTTTGGAGATGCATATAATGGTTTTTAACTATTATGATTTTGTATGTACCATTACACCAAGGTGTTGTTCCAAGTACAGCCTGATATGATGTTCTTGCATGGCCTCGATCTACACCACTATCCTCGCACGCATAGCATTAATGCTCCTCCCTAGCATTTCGAGCTGCTTTTGCATTGTGTTGGGGAAGCTCGAGGCAAATGGCTCTATTTCTATCCTGTCAAACCCTATCGCCGAATCCCCTGTTGATCTCTTGCTATTAGTTATGGCTCCTGTAGTGAGAATTGAACCCAACGGTGTCCAAACTTTTTTATTGTTTGATAATGCCCAAGAAGACTTCTTAAAGTTAACCCCGTAATTGCTTCCGAGAGACACGTTTTTGTGTGAGTGATTCTGAGCAAACGGTTTTGAATTAGATCAAACCCTTGAAAACCCAGAACTAAAATAAGCCCCTTTACCTTCAATGCGGGTGGTTTTCCCAGAAATTGGATCATTACAGAGATATAGCTCGTCCTTTAGAGGTCAAATCTCAGTTTTTCTCTATAGCTGAAGGGAGCGTTTTGGTCTATTTGCAAGTGTTGAAACATTTGTGACTTCTCCAGGCCTGTGCATTAGCATCCCACAACACCCCTCTCACCCATCCAGCCATGTGTCTTAGCCTCCCACTGTGAACCCTTGATCAATTCAAAGGATATTCAACCAATCTGCCAGCAAGTTATACATCTACAGGACATGTGATTTTTGAAAGAAAAAAACGTATAAGCAGCTACATCCATCATGATTCGATTTGATTTCATAATGGCTAGTATGATTTTGTTTAATTTTAGCATGATTCTGTCTTTCTTAAATTAGAATAAATGATTTGTTTTCACAGATTACCTCTAGTCTGTTTTGATTGATTCAATAAATTACGATTCCAGTTATAATTATAACTAACTACAGATTCTGTAGCTAGTTACTAAAATTCGAATTCTCTGTTTTTACAACTAAAATGCAATCTGAAATTGTTTATTCTTGTGGGTTTATAGGTACATACGATTTTAAAGAAGATTTGAATCGCTGGTGGCATATTTCAACATGCTATTTCTTTAATGGTTTTAGAATAGGTTGTTAGTTTTGATAACAATGAGAATCTGGGAGGTTGTATCCCCCACAATTTTTGGAACAAATTTGATGATTTCCACAGGAAATGTTTTGATCCTGTGGCCTTTATAAATGTATTGTTTTGTAAACTAAGGGGGATCACTATCTGGGAGCAGAAACTATGGATTTGTGATTGACAGACTTGAATGAAAGTGGATATTTGCACAGCTTTAGCTTCGATATATCACATTTTTGTTCAAGTTTTGCTCATTTTGATTTGTAATCAAATTTTGACTACTGTAGATATCATGATTTGTTATAGGTTGATGTGATGGGATTTATATAGTGTCCATGTTTTATGTCTCTCATTTTATATACAACAATTAATCTGTTATAATTTGATGATTAGAAGGTTAACCTTCTTTATTCAATGAGCAGTTATATGCAAATTTTCATAGCCAGATTTATCTTAATATGATCATTTGTCAAATTATAAATTGTTGTTGCTACATATCTTACCTATTCTGTTATTAGCATTCGACCATTATTTCTTCCCGTTTACGAGAAGCATTTGGAAAATCTGGTGCGGGTTAGCCTCATCAAACAACAAACGTAGATGTTATGCACAGGACGCATAGGAGATGCGATTATAGGTTAGTGTGCTAGTTTCATTTTATTAGTTTAATTAATATAAGAATTTCATGTAGTCTAAATACGTTGTATCGATTGTTATTTTTATTTCTCAACTAGATAGCTGCCATTTCATTTCTTGTTTATAAAAGTTATAAAAAATAAAAAAACACTGAACGATAGCTTCGTTGTCATAAATTAATCTATATTTGATTTTTGCAGATTTAGATTAAAATTTGCATTTTGTGAATATTGTACATATATTAGAGATATAAACATATCGATACACTGTACATTTAATAAGTAGAACTACTATTCTATTAGTTAGTAAACTGTGAATATATTTTAGACTTGCATATAGTTTTCAGCAGTTGTTTTTCATTTAATTAGTTTCTTTAGTCTTTTGTTTTTTTTTCACTTTCTTAGGACTTAGATCGGCGAATGGAGCCGCTAAACCCGTCTGAGTGGATTAATCCAAACGGCTTTGGTTATTTAGACAACCCCGGACCGGATTCACTCCTCCAGTTGATGAGCAGTCAATTTCGCCTGTCAACAAATGGTGCTAGAAGGAGGGTCGACTGACAAGCTAGCCCTGTAGGAGCCTTTATTTTAAATGTATTCAATTCCCCCATGGCTCCCCAAATCCCTGTGTTGGAACATGCTTTCAACTTCTCATTACCCAATGTTCCCAACGAGACAGTCTCTCGCTTGTCCAAACTCACCTTTAATGGTGGAGGCAATACATCTGCTAAAGACCACCTTAACAAGTTTTGGTGCAAATGCATCAAACATGACATCTCAGATTTAAGAGTTTTATGCAGACTGTTCGCTTTTACTTTTAGAGGTCGGATTAAACATTGGTTTGAATCCTTTCCAGCATGTCACATTTTTTATTGGTTTCAATTTGTAGATGAATTTCTAGATGCTTTTGAAATTTATGATTTCGATCAATTATGTGAAGAATTTCATACTTCGCTAATCAACGACGATTCATCTTCATAAGACTTTTGGCGAGAGTTTATCATATCCTCTGTAAATTTAATCTCGATGACATGTCATTTGCATTAAATATCTTCTATGATGCTTCCATCCCTTCCATCCAGTCATATTCAATCACGAATGAAGAACCAATTGCAAATGCTATCACTCAACTGCAAGAACAATCCATGGATGATTTTAGGGGCTAAATTTCGCTCATGGGATAATTTTCCATGGTTTTTCCAAAAACGAGATTCGCTATTTTAAAAATGATTCGCCCAAATTCTATAGGATAAAATTATTTTACCTTAAAAATCGCCAAAATTTTAT
>ML778032.1:2203764-2237514 GCA_009831015.1 Picea engelmannii
ATCCTCTTATGATGATTTTCCCATATTTGTTTCATCAAAGTCGTGGTTTGAATCCTCATTTTTGTGACAGGATCTTAGGATGGCTTGAATATTCATATATAACAAATTTTCATAATAAAGATAAAGTTATGCTTGCTTTCTTTCTACCTAAGTATCTTGGAAGTAGGAGTGACATATTTTTTTAGATCCTCCATGTGAAGAAATTAATGAACACTTAGAGAATTGTCAGGAGGATGGGGCATTTCAACCTTGGCTGATGGTTATTTCATTTCCTCGTAATATTGACAAGTTTTTCAAACTTACTTACACTCGCTCATGCCATTATGACCCTTATCATGACAAGATTGCACAATGGCTGGAGGATTCATACATCAAGAATATTCAAGGGAATGGTAAGATCATGCTTACTTCATTTTTAGATGATTATTATGAAGGTAAGTGTGATATGTTTCTATTACCATTCTTATTAGTAATGCTTGATCTTGTTTCCATTGCAGGATTGGAGTTACTCCGATGGCTACATTGGAAACATGACTTCACGTAGTATTCTGATTTGTTTAATAGTTAGTGTAGGTTTAGGAATAGGTTTTCTTTCAGTTTTATTTCTCACTATTTCTCTCTGTAATAATGCAGTCATGAACGCAAGTGGGCGCACCACAAAAACCATAATACGATTGTTATCAGGGAAGTCTGCTAGATCTTTTTCTCTTTGCTTTTAGTTGAATATTTATTTTCAAAAAACGCATTATCGTCATGAAAATCTTAAATGGAAAGTAAAGAGATAAATAAATCTAAATCAACCCTGACCCAAGGCACCACGAGTAGGACTGCTTTCACATCAAACAAGATTTTTCTACTTTCTTTCAGTCTCCCAAGGAATTTTTTGCATGATGTTTTCAAATGCACCTTCTGTACATAATTTTTTTGTTTGGATTTCTTTGCTTTCCAATTTTTCTTCGCTGGTGTGTTTTGTTTCCATTTATGCTTATCAATCTTTCTTTTGAAACACACATTCCTGCACCATGAACCATTTTAGACAAAGAGAACAGAAAAATTTCCCCTCTGAAATAACTACTGAAGATTGTTAAAACATCAATTATGATATTTTTCTTAAGTTCGCAGCCATGTTAAAGAAAGCTTGTTATTTGAAAAACATTTCTTGATTTCAATCTGTAACTGAAGCTTTCACGATCATCCATAAAAATTTCTTCTTACGCTATCCCTATTCCTTAAGAGAACAACTCAGAGATGTCTCCCTGCCTTCGAAGATCGGTTTATAAACAAACTATCTCTAGATCTTAATGAAGGACAGTTAAAAATTATCTCAAGGTCTGTAATTTATTAAAATATGTCCAAAATATTAGGATTTTCAGCGTCACCCCGCTCGATTAAATATCTTTAAAACTAAATAAATCATGAGAGAGCTGTGGGAAGTGCTTGTAAACCCACCGGGATACTGAACAGGTCTGCTGGCAACGGGTAAATGCATGCATGTTGCCAAGATAACTTCGTCGGGGTACTGAACAGGCCCGCTGGCAGCGAAGCAATGTCAGGTATATGAAAATTCTCATATATGGAATCTTTTGACCTTAAATGTCCTCCGTTCTCATCTGGAACTTCTTGGCAGGATACAGATATTGGAGTGGGTTAAATGGCACCCCTGTCGAGGCTATGGACGCCTACTGGCAACAGTATTGGAGATTTTAACCTTAATATCGTGATTCTCTTTTGTTAAGATTGTCATCAGTTTTCGTCTTTTAAAATAACAAGCAATCTGAAATTGGAATTTTTATGATTGATAATGATGTTCAAACAGTTTCTTGGTTGTTTTCGAGTTGGATTTTTTCTGATTATCCCAATCTGGACTTGTTCGTTTGGCAGAGATAACTGCTTCTACCAGTGTGTCGCCATTGTTGGCAACCATCTCTATTTTTATAAGCTGCCTACACAGGGTTTTAATTTCTCAGTACTCGTCGCAACCTTTCTCATTTAAACGACACCATTATACGTCGCCTTTTACATACTTGCTTTTCGATTTCATTTTCATAACTGCAAGTATGAAAATGAAACGGCTGGAATTCATGTTTGATTTCATCAAAGGGCTAATTTTCATATGGTTTATCATTGATTTGTTTTATTTAGTTATGAGCATGGTTGTTTTCATGGTATAACTCCTTGGCCTCGAACACACCTTGGTTACATATGTATCAAACCACCACCCATTTAGCATTTGACTATTGTTAATATGGTTTTGATTTATAAAATCTTTGATGCAATGGTTTATTCGACCTATTGATTTTTTTGGTCAAATCGTGGATATACAATTGTTCATTTGACATTTTGATCGAATTTTTGGATATGCATATAATGGTTTTTAACTGTTATGATTTTGTATGTACCATTACACCAAGGTGTTGTTCCAAGTACAACCTGATATGATGTTCTTTCATGGCCTTGATCTACACCACTGTCATCACACGCATAGCATTAACGCTCCTCCCTAGCATTTCGAGCTGCCTTTGCATTGTGTTGGGGAAGCTCAGGGCAAATGGCTCTGTTTCTATCCTGTCAAACCCTATCGCCGAATCCCCTGTTGATTTTTTGTTGTTAGCTATGGCTCCTGTAGTGAGAATTGAACCCAACGGTGTCCAGACTTTGTTATTGTTTGATAATGCCCAAGAAGACTTCTTAAAGTTAACCCCGTAATTCCTTCCCAGAGACACGTTTTTACGTGAGCAATTCTGAGCAAACGGTTTTGAATTATATCAAACCCTTAAAAACCTAGAACCAAAATGTGCCCCTTTACCGTCAATGCGGGCGGTTTTCCCAGGAATTGGATCATTACAGAGATATAGCTCGTCCTTTAGAGGTCAAATATCAGTTTTTCTCTATAGATGAAGGGAGCGTTTTGGTCTATTTGCAAGTGTTGAAACATTTGTGACTTCTCCAGGCCTGTGCATTAGCATCCCACAACACCCCTCTCACCCATCCAGCCATGTGTCTCAACCTCCCACTATGAACCCTTGATCAATTCAAAGGATATTCAACCAGTCTGCCAACAAGTTATACATCTACATGACATGTGATTTTTAAAAGAAAAAAACGTATAAGCAGCTACAACCATCATGATTCGATTTGATTTCATAATGGATGGTATGATTTTGTTTAATTTTAGCATGATTCTGTCTTTCTTAAATTAGAATAAATGATTTGTTTGCACATATTACCTCTAGTCTGTTTTGATTGATTCAATAAATTATGATTCCAATTATAATTATAACTAGCTACAGATTCTGTAGCTAGTTACTAAAATTTGAATTCTCTGTTTTTACAACTAAAATGCAATCTGAAATCATTTATTCTTGTGGGTTTACAGGTACATACGATTTTAAAGAAGATTTGAATCCCTGGTGGCATCTTTCAACATGCTATTTCTTTAATGGTTTTAGAATAGGCTGTTAGTTTTGATAATAATGAGAATCTGGGAGGTTGTATCCCCCACAATTTTTGGAACAAATTTGATGATTTCCATAGGAAATGTTTTGATCCTATGGCCTTTATAAATGTATTGTTTTGTAAACTAAGGGGGATTGCTGCCTGGGAGCAGAAACTATGGATTTGTGATTGACAGACTTGAATTAAAGTGGATATTTGCATAGCTTTAGCTTCGATATATCATATTTTTGTTCAAGTTTTGCTCATTTCGATTTGTAATCAAATTTTGACTACTTTAGATATCATGATTTGTTACAGGTTGATGTGATGAGATTTATATAGTGTCCATGTTTTATGTCTCTCATTTTATATACAACAATTAATCTGTTATAATTTGATGATTAGAAGGTTAACCTTCTTTATTCAATGAGCAGTTATATGCAAATTTTCATAGCCAGATTTATCTTAATATGATCATTTGTCAAATTATAAATTGTTGTTGCTACATATCTTACTTGTTCTGTTATTAGAATTTGACCATTATTGCTTCCCGTTTACGAGAAGCATTTGGAAAATCTGGTGTGGGTTAGCGTCATCAAACAACAAACGTAGATGTTATGCACAGGACGCATAGGAGATGCGATTACAGGTTAGTGTGCTAGTTTCATTTTATTAGTTTAATTAATATAAGAATTTCTTGTAGTCTAAATACGTTGTATCAATTGTTATTTTTATTTCTCAACTAGATAGCTGCCATTTCATTTCTTGTTTATAAAAGTTATAAAAAATCAAAAACACTGAACGATAGCTTCAATGTCATAAATCAATCTATATTTGATTTTTGCAGATTTAGATTAAAATTTTCTTTTTGTGAATATTTTACATATATTAGAGATATAAATATATTGATAGGCTGTACATTTAATAAGTAGAACTACTATTCTATTAGTTAGTAAACTATGAATATATTTTAGACTTGCATATAGTTTTCAACAACTGTTTTTCATTTAGTTAGTTTTTTTAGTTTTTTGTTTTTTTTTTCACTTTCTTAGGACTTAGATCGGCTAACAGAGACACTAAACCCATCGGAGTGGATTAATCCAAATGGCTTGGGTTATTTAGACAACCCCGGACCAGATTCACTCCTCCAGTTGACGAGCGGTCAATTTCGCCCGTCAACGGTCATCCTTTTAAAATGATGATTCTGAGCGACTGGAGAATCATTTTGAGAAATAGGAGGCAGTTTTGTTCATAACACGTCAGAGAAAAATAACCTCTCTCTGTTTTCCTACAGGTGTCACATATTGGGAGAATTGAATCCATCTTTGAGCCCAAATTTTCGGATCTGAGATTTCCCTGTTTGACACATGTTTTTGAAATGTGGATCCCGGGCAAATGAAAACAAATATCGAATAATTGAGAGAGGTTTTTTCTCAAAAATAATATATATACCAAAACCTCTCTCGGTTTTCAAAAATCGGTTTTTATTTGACAGATATAGGTCAATATTTAAGAGACATATTTCCAGAAAATTTATGTACAGAACAGGGCAGAAAGCTACTATTTTTGCCCAGATCGCATTTTCTCGATTCCAGGATGCATGGGAACAATTCTAAATGAAGGATGACAATTGTGGGAGTACATATCATACTTATTTTAAATCTTTGGAGGCATTATATTAAGGAATGAAGCCAAATGGAATTTTTGTGCTTGACATAAATCACCCAGCCATCAAAGACAGATTTCTAAATCTGTGTTTTTCACCAGCAAGCTGCCAAATAATGAAGAAAGTTGTTGATTTCGACTTATCATCATAAGATTATATCATATATGCTAAGATCCATTTTGATTATGTTTATTTTAGGTATTTCAGATCCATTAAAATAGGATCTTGAAACCTTGATGTAAAGGCTATAAAACCTAAGAGTTCTAAGGAACACAGGGGAGAGAAAAATAGTTTGAGGACTGTGATTCAACTTTGGGGACTTGTAGCCATACTTCATAAAGACATTTATAGATTCATCTTGACACAGAAGCTTCTTTCACTATGTGTTGTTCAGTTTTCTATCTTACAACTTTTCTATGTTTATGAGTAGCTTGTATGCAATGTTTTAATGTATATCTGATGACAGATAACTATAATCTTATCTCTTCATCGATATATTAAGCTTGTATACATTGGTCTTTATAATGACAAATGACTGTCACCTCATCTCTTCGTTGATAGATTTAGCTCATGAACATTTCTTGCCTGTTTTAATTAGTCATTCACATGTACAGTCTTGTGTATGTGATTCTACTGACATAAGAAGCCATTCTTCTTACTTCCATACTTTGATTTAAATCTTCTGAGTAGCATAGTTGAAAGTCTTTCATCTTCGAGTGAATTTATATGTTTTTTGAATGATTGTGAGCATTTCAATTCATCCGACTTAATCCTTTTTCTCCTACATTATTGAGTATTTATGTTACCAGGATCATTCCCTTTACAGTCGGGGAAAGACTCCTGGAGTGATAACAGGGTGTATTCTCAACTATTGATCATATTATAGTGGAAGGATAGTGTAATTAGAATAGTCAAAGTCCCAGAGTAAATGGTGGCCACCCATCTAAATTCTTGATTAAGTCCCAGCCGTCAGATTAAGCAATGAAAGGATAAGTGTAAGGATCGAACATGACCATTGATATGGTTATGCGAAATAAAAGTGAACTGTCCAATCTGTTCGACGAAATCTTATTCAAAAATTTGAAAAGTTGAAATCACGAAGTCCCAAATGACGAAGTGTTGAAGTCTCGACTGTCGTCCATCTCATCAGGGGATTAAATCGTGATCATTGATTTGATAAGCACTCAAGCACTCGTTTAGCCTAGTGTATGGTCACTGCCATTGCTCATATGGAATAAGAGATTAAAAAGGTAGTATATTATACGTCACCAAATTGATAAGACTGTGGTTTTGTATCACTCAGTCAGATGTAATGGTTTGAAGGAAGCACCTCTATAGAACTCGATTTCTGCAAATAAATGCATAGATTCAAGATCGAGTTAAAAGGACGAAATTGATCCATAATTGTGATCAATTTATGAAAAAGCCTTCACGATAAAAATGTTAAAACAATGATTATGGTTAAGTTAAATGAAGAGGTGTGATGGTCCAAATAAAGGGACACAGTGTATAACACTCACGCCGTTTTGAAGAATATATAAACGAGAAAGAGTGGTGAGAAGAAAGAGTCTTTGTAGTTCGAATCAAAAGATATATTAAATCACAGGTGCAGAGAAAGATGTAGTAAAGACTTGATACATAAGTTTTTTCCAGATTTAGAAAATAAGAGTGTTTGGGTGGTGCAAGGGTAGGTTGGTGCCTGCAAAGGGAGTTGGTGCTTCCTTGTTAGTTGTAGTTGACTAAATAGGGGGTTGTAGCCTCCTACCAGTTGGTGCTGGTGAACAAGGGTGTGGGTGCATCCTAATTAGTTGGTGTTGATCGAAAAAGAAGAATATATTCTATCTATGTAACATGAAAACAAATTTTGCAGTTAATAGAAAAGCGTTTGTGGTTTTTCCTAATTGGGTTCCACGATAAAATATTGTGTAAAAATTTTGTTTACATAAATAAAAGAAAATGATAAAATTATGGTGTCACTGATTCACTCCCCCCCCACCTCTGAGTGACAGGATCTGATCCTTCACTTGGGCCTCTGCTCTGGCTCTGCAACTACATCTGGATGCTCTGACTCTGCATCCAGCTGTACTGACTCTGAATCTAAATCATTTGAGTCCTCTGAATCAGAATTCTCATCTAAAGAAGAGTCGACATGTGCATGCTCATCATCTCGGACATGTGGAAGAATTAAGGTGTCTTCATGCGGATGTTAAGGTGCATGCAAGACACTTTCCTCGAATTGGACACTTCGCTCAATGATGAGTTGGTCCGAGGAAAGGTCAATAAGTCTATATCCCTTCACATCGTCGGGGTATCCAACAAAAATTCACTCGGTGCTCTATGGATCAAGTGCCTTCCTCTTTTCATAGGGAATGCAGGCCTATGCATGTGAACAAAAAATGTGAAAGTGGGTCACTTCCGGTTTGAGGCCGCTCCAAGCCTCGTAGGGGGTCTTATCCTTGACATATGTATGGGGAGATCTGTTTTGGATGTATGTTTCACAATTAAGTGCTTCGGCCCATAGTCTCTGTGGTAGAGACTTTGCATGCATCATGCAAGATTCCATCTCCTTTAGAGATCTATTTTTCCGCTCGACAACTATGTTTTGCTGCAGAGTATAGGGAACTGTGTGTTGCAACTAGATCCCTACCTCATTGAAAATATCATGGATCTCATGATTTACATACTCTCCTCCATTATCAGTTCGAAGGACCTTGATATTCTTCCTGGACTGTGTCTCAACCAGGGCTTTGAAGTCTTTGAGGTGTTGAAAGACCTCGGACTTTTAACTGAGAAAGTAGATCCCTATAAAGCATGAGAAATCATCAACAAAAATGACAACAAAACTAGCTTTGTTGATGAATGGATGCAGAAAAGGACCCATAAGGTCACTGTGGATCAGATCTAAAAGTGTAGAAGCTCTATGAGACTTTCCCTTGTATAATTTCTCTTTAGGGTGTTTCCCGAGGACACATCCCTCACACACTCCCTTGGAGAAATGGATGTCTGGTAGACCATCAACCAATCTTTTCTTGTTAATTTGTTGCATGTGTCTAAAATTCAAATGTCCAAACCTTTCGTGCCATATCCTACTACTTTCATCAACATGAGTAAGAAGTAAAGCAAAATCAGGTTCATTGAATTCAAAAAATGTATACAATCTAGATTGATGATTTACCTCATCGGTAGCAACCCTGGAGTTGGTTTGCATGTCGTAGATGTCCACGAAATTTGGTGTGAATATAAATTTGTTTCTGGTGTTGGAATTTTTCATCTGATACATGGAGAGAAGGTTGACAAAAAGTTTTTGACCATGCAGCACGTTCTCGAAGCTTCCGTTGGTCACTTCAATCCTTCCTTTGTCGATGACTTCGATAGAATATTTGTCCCCCATCAAAGTGGGAGGACCTTTGCATGCATACAAAGAAGAATATACTACTTTTGACACAGCCATGTGATTTGATTCTCCTAAATCTACGATCCAAGCATCGTGAAAGGAGTTGATAGAAATCAAGGCATGGCTAGAATTGCCTTTCTTGGAATTCAAATCTTCTGGATTCTTCTTCTTAGCACCCTTGGGGATGCGATATCCAAGGTTATTTTTTTGAATTATTTGAGACATCAAATCTATTTGTTTTTGCATGCATGCAGATTCTCAATGGAATCCTTTGTGACATTACGTGCATTTCTCCCCTTTTCTTCCCTTTTCCCCTTTGGATCCGGAGTCGTCGGTGAAGGGTTTTGTGTACCCTTCCTTATTCGGATTTGCATGAGATTTTTGTTTATATTTATCTTTATATTTCTTATATTTGTGGCTTCCATATTGCACAGTGAGTGCATGAGCCTTTGGGCCTTTGATTTTTCCCATGTTGATGAGCTTGGTTTTCTCTTGTGTCACAGATTCGATAAAGTCCTCAAGAGAAGGCATCTTCCAGGTGGCTCTAGAAGAGAATCTGACATAATCAAATGTGGATATGAATATAGATAATTCAGGACCAAGCTTGGAGATAATGGTGAGAACCATTTGTTTCTCCTCCTTCGATTTATCAACCCCGCAAGCTTTGAGTTGCGACAGTAAATTCTTGAATTTTGTAAAGAAATCTTGGATATTGTCAAAGCTTTTTGGATCCAATGTGACCAGCTCCACCTCTAGCATGTGTCACCTCATCTCATCCTATTTTCCAAAGATCCCTTCCAAGGTGTTCCAAGCTTCATTGGGAGTCTTACAGGAAGATATGTGAAAAAGGAGATCGATAGAAATAAGACTGCAAATTGTTCTAAGTGCCTCATCCATGCGATTTAAATACTTGGATTTTTCTATGGATGATGTCAGATTTTTATCTATATTCAAGGTTAACCTGTACAACCCCATGGTTCTTATATGTATGGATATTTTCTCCTTCCATGCAAAATAGTTGTAAGGTGTAAGAATGAATTCTTTTTGGAAATCCATGTTTCCCCTGTCTTCAATCTTTTGTACCTGCAAAACATTTGGGTGTATCTTTTACTTAGTAATCTGTCAGCTTTGATACCATGCAAATGTGTTGAAACTGCAAAGAATACATCTAGCTAAACAATAATACACACATTTGCAGAGATAATTTGAGAAAGAAGAAGAAGGAGAGAAAGAATGAAAGAATTCTCATTAACTGTTTTGAATAATGAATAGTTTACACATGAGATACTTTGTATATGTCAATGAGTGTGCACTGGAGGTGAACCAATGCACCATACTGGTGGTCTAGAGTGATCTGGACACATACCAAGAGTTACGGGAGTGAACTGCCACCTATTCTAGTCTCTCAGGCAGTGACGAGAGTGAACTGCCACCTAGTTGAGTTAACTAGTCAACTAGTCTTCAATTAACTGACTGAACAAAGAGTAGTGAGGAGTTAACTCAGGGAATCAATGGTAATGTACAAGTTTGGTGATGATACCAAGGAAAGGTTTAATTATCATGGTGATGATCCCAATGTTGCATGGTGATAAAACCAATGCAACATCTAAACTCAACTCAACTAGTCAAACTGAAGTGTCAACTGAAAGAGAATATTCTCCAGGTGAAATATTCTCCCCTAAAATATAAGAGACTCGATAATGACTAATTATGACTAATAAACAAGGAAAAACCTTAGGAAAAATAAATCCTAGGTGTGTGTGAAGTAACTCCAACATAGAGAACATCGAGGACAATGTTCCTTTTATAGGGGGAGGGGACTGTAACACCCCATTTTTAATCCCCCGATTATATATTTAATCATGATTAATGATTTCCATGCCATGGAATATAAACATTGTAAATGTATAAATTGTTTAATAAAGAAAGTCACACAATTGAATGATGGGGGGAGCGTGCGTACTGGACATGATATCATGAGAGGGATTAGTGAGAGGGCATAGAATGGGGATTCATATGCTAAGAATCCAAAGCCACCTTTTTGAACTATATTGGGGGAAATATGCCTATACTTCCCCTTTATATTGAATTTGAAGTCAAATATTAAAAAAAGGCACAGTTGGGTAGTTGAGAAGTACCTCCCATGTAAATGCATGGGAGTGAATTCAAGGTATGTCCATGGGGAATAATGGACAACTCAAGAATATTCTAAAGCAAGAAAGAGGATGCATAGGTCCATGCATAGTATGTTGGGTTGATACACAGTGACAAAGATCGTGCATGTGTTGAGATACAACTCATGTAAAATAGCGTAGAGTAGAACAATGTTGGGTTTCAAGAACCCATGAGTAGACATGAAATATCTGCACATAAATGTGTAGGATTCCATGAGTAAGAGAAAGAGGAAGATGCAGAGAAGATAGGAAAGAATCAAAGAAAGAATGTTCTTTGTGGATGGCTTGAAAACCAAACCTGACCCAATATGAGAGGGTCATGGAATTTATGCTTTCTAGATAGAAAATGACATTGGAAGGGGAGGGAACTAAGATATGGTGTAGCCATGAAGGGACTCCCTTATGTAGAGGAAATACAACTGGGAATTAATTTGATAAACCTGTGGAGGCCCTGGGCAAGGTGGGTATGGAGCATTTTTAACCAGTGCTTGTAGTGAAGGAGAGGGGCCTTCATGTCTGAATCGCTCCGAGATTCTAAGGAATCCCATGGTGGTATCGTGGCCTAGCATGGGGGTGGCTAGATTTAATAAGAGGACAATGCATCTAATCCTATGATTTGGTGGAAAATATATCACCCATAGTTAGTTGGGTTGGGTACAGATGTCAAAAAAACAAGTGTTCATTATGTTCTTTGTATTGAACATAATGAATGGTTTGTGCCTATATTTTCATTCATGAATGTGTGTATGCTTGTTTAATGGGATTAATACAAACTTAAATTGCAATTCTTCGTGATTGTGAAATTATGGAACAAAATGAGTTGTGTAGAGTTTGCACATCCGAGTGTGTGACTCTGTATTTTTTTCTAAAGGTTAAGAACTCTCCATGACTGGTATAATAGATGTAATTCCATGGATATGGACAAGACTCTATAAGGAAAGTGTAGGGATGTGTTTCCTTTGTTTTATTATGGTAACAACAACATATTTGTTGTGTCAGGTTTTCCTGTGAAAGGAAACCATATTTATAAGCTAAGGAATGAATGAATGTGTGAAATTTATATCTGTTCTATGTGCTAAGTTCAATTCCACAAAGATTATATTCTCTTGAATACACACATATATGACCTATAATGTCATAGCCCGAGACTCTATGAATTGTCTTGATTTGCTGGATATAGAAATGGATTGCATGAAATGGAAAGTTTGCAGGATATAAATCAAGGGTATATGGGAAGGTATACAAAATGGAAAGTTAGATCAGGTTAATTCTAACTGTGTGAATAGGTTGGAGTGGAAACCTTGTGTAAAAAAACATCAAGGGAGGAACCCTACTGTGGAACCCTAGAACTTGTGGAATCCCTATAACTTAGACCATATATAACTAGGTAGTTCGATACTTTAATTAAATTAATGGAATAAATCATGAAAAAATTAAACCAAGTGTTGAGAACTAAATATGAGTCATCCATTGAGTAGTGGGGATAGATATCGACTATCTATGGAGAATAATTCGGGGTCAGGATTGTGGGGGAAGTATTGTGGTGGGAAATCCTCACAGTGAAGTCTTGAGGAAAGGTTCTCAAATGTGGAAAGGTTTATCGGATGTAAGCTTCTAGGGTGAAGTTCACGGAGAAGAGTTGATCCAGATTTGTTTTTGGAATGAAATGAAAGAAGAGATATTACAATGAAACACTCATGAAAATTTCCAGAAACAGAGAAATACAATAATACTTGATTTCTATTAATGAAACAATTGTAAAGAGACTATAAAAATATAGAGTGAAAGACTCGCTAGAATGGTGGCAACTTTATCTCTGAGAAGAGATGTGGTGACTACACTCATTCACAAGAAGATGATTACAATGAGGCTCTGAAGGATTTTTTATGATAGGAAGGAATACCAAAACCTTAGACATCTGAAAACCTAACCCTAGGAGATGAAACACCAAAAGTCATGTGGGCCCTGTTTGGGTAAGTTAGTACATTAATTATTCGGGGTCGTAACTTTTGCATACGATCTCCATTTTAGGCACGTGATAGCCCATTGGAGAGGAATTTTTGAGAACTACACATTATGCCATCAAAATCTGACTTTGTCTCTAGTTTGACTGTGGCAAGACAAAATAACATTGTTTGGGGCCCCAAAATAGCCTTGGAAGTATAGCAAGATGTGTTAACATGAAAACATAAAAAATAATCTAGTTGGATTAGGTGGGAGGCCACCCATATCCACCTGGAAGATGTGTAGGACTTCAGATAGCCCCAGAGGTGTAAGTCCCACAATTACAAAGAAGTACATAAGAATGTGTTGAACTAAAAACTGACAAGAGGATCCAGTTGGAACGGGTTGGTTGCCACCAATATCCACCTGGATCAATCCTCCCCCGTTAGGAATCAATGGTCTCCATTGTGTTGAGTGCCCATGGAAGAGGGGAAAGCATTTTTTGAATCTAAATCATGGTGAGTTGTGTGATTTGTTGGAGAAGTTATGTTTCTTGATCTGTGGAATATTGTCACACGTCTATTGCTGGCAGTGTTGAATATGCTCCACCAATATGTTGTCTCTGGGTTTGACGGGGCATTGTGTAGGAACCATTGTAGGTGAAGAAACAATCTTTTTTTGTTGGATAGAAGGTGTTGAGGATGTAGTGGTTGTAGCGGTCTTTTGTGCATCCTTTGAACAGATTGTCAAGAGGATGAATTTTTTAGTATGAGAGATTACCTTGCTGCACTGTTTTGATGGAGCAGTTGTCGGAACTACCTCTGGTATCCTATAGAGATGACTTCCAAGAGTAATAATGACACTACAGGGTCTAGACTCATAGATAGCATGATGTCTCCACATATATGGTTGGACCAAAACAACATCACAGACATCAAGAGGGAAAACATCACACACTACCTCATCCTTGAAGGGCTAGATGCCATAGGATAGGCGAAACTACTAGCTTACATGGAGATATTGTCCCTCGTGAAGCCAACCGATGTTGTATGGTTGTGGGTGTGATATTATCGACAACCCCAACAATTTTACAGACTTAGATGAGATGAGGTTCTTTTGGATTTCGTTATCAACAATGAAATGCAATGGGGTCCCCTTCACCCACATATGTGAATGGAAGAGGTGCTTCGCCTCTTCAGGATATACTGATTCTCCTGGTTGAATTGATTTGGTCACAACAATAGCAGTGGGGTCTACGTCGATGATATTTCTGGTTTCAATATTTTCTGGATCAGATTTCGAATCAGGGTTCGGCTCTGTGTCTTTGACCTCGACCACCAATGACTGTTTCGAGAGACATTCATTGTTGTTGTTCTAGGGGATTTTGTGGAAATCACACCACTTCCCAGTGTCATTCTTCGTCTTCCCTTTACCATTTTTTTCCTGTGTCTTGGACTAGTTTTCTAGAGGTTGTTGGTTAGGGTCGTCTTTACCATGCTTTGGTTGTTGCATATTTGCAGGCTCGAATTCCTATTTGTTTTGGTGCCTACATTTATTCATGATTTTGACAGCTCATTAATAGGAAGCTCCAAATGATGATATGTTTAGGAAATCCATTTTGGTTTGGATGTACCTATACAGAGCCCCACGGTATTTATAAACTAGATGTCACTCGAAGTATTTGATACCCATCTTGGTGTGCAAGGTATAGAAGGTATTTGTGAAATCTGACACTATTTGTCTCTTCTCTTGCTGCAGTGTGATCCATCTCATGTACCTATCTTCATAGTTATCAACAAGATAGTAATGTTATTTAACCACATCCACAAAAAAATCCAAGTGGGCTCGACCCCATATATTCCATATTCCTCTATGGAACGTTTCTCCCAGTAAGTTTCCCACCAATGTTTGACATGGGGGAGAGCCTTTAGGAGTGCGAAGGTGATATTTTCCTTGTCAAAAAAATTTTGAACAGAGAAATAACCTTCTAATAGATTTCACCATTTTTCTAGTTCATATGCATCTATGTGACCTTCAAATATGGGAATATCAAAATTAAATTATACCATGAAGGGAGAGGTTCCTCCCAAATGGCCTCTTCATGAACATGTGTCTGTTGCTATCGAATGGTCTTGAAGAATGTGTGCAACATTATCCATCATTTCATCCCTCTGTCACATGAGAGCTTACTCAAGCAACAGGTTAATAGAATATTTTGATTCACTGTCTTTATTTTCTATTGCCATCGAGGGTTTCTTGGGTGTGCGAGAGTGATTTTCCTCGAGAGAGAAAAAATCGATACCCAACTGTATATAATCGGCCCTTGTCAAGGACATGTGCTAAAAAATGATCAAGAGAAACCTGCTCTGATACCACTGATCCAGATTTGTTTTTGGAACAAAATGAAAGAAGAGATATTACAATGAAACACTCATGAAAATTTCCCAAAACAGAGAAATACAACAATACTTGATTTCTATTAATGAAAGAATTGTAAAGAGACTGTAAAAATACAGAGTGAAAAACTCGCTAGAATGGTGGTAGCTTTATCTCTGAGAAGAGATGTGACGGCTACACTCATTAGCAAGAATAATATTACAATGAGGCTATGAAGGCCTTTTTATTATAAACATGAATGCCAAAACCCTAGACATCCGAAAACCTAACCCTAGGAGATGAAACGCCAAAATTCATGTGGGCCCCATTTGGGTAAGTTAGTACATTAACTTTTTGGGGTTGTAACTTTTTCATACAATCTTCGTTTTAGGCACGTGATATCCCATTGGAAAGGTATTTTCAAGAACTACGCATTATGATGTCAAACTCTAACTACGCATTGTGACGTCAAACATTTTTACTATGGAGAGAAAAAATATCATTGTTTAGGGCCCCAAAATGGACCTGGAAGTACAACAAGATGTTTTGACATGAGAACATACAAAATAGTCTAGCTGGATTAGGTGGGATGCCACTAGCATCCACTTGGAATATGTGTAGGGCTTCAGACAACCCTAGAGGTCTAAGTCCCACAATTACAAAGAAGTACATAAGAACATGTTGAGATAAAAACCGATAAGAGGATCCAGTTGGAACAGATGGTTGGCCACCAATGTCCACATGGATCAAGAGTCCACAGGGAAAAAATCCAATTGGTGTGTGAGTTGTGGGCTATGAAGGCACCAAGAAATTGGCAATGTGAACCTTACTGAAAAATGTCACATGCACAAGCTCATGGATGACAGGAGTCGTTGGATCGATGGAGATGTCATCCATATCGTCGGATCTATAGGGTCCAATGGCTAAGTAATGATTGTGTGATTTTGGAAAGCTGTATGAATCTAGACCGTTGACCAAAATGCTTGATAGTCTTCTGATATTTCGGGCACATGTGTTAATTCAAGAGTGTTGGATGTGGAACAAGGAGCTATAGCATGATTCCATGTAAGTGAGTGGTAATGTGGGTGACACATTAGTTAGGTGATAGGTGGAGACCCATTATTGGGTGCACATAAGAAAGAGCCAATATATCAAATATTTCCATGTGCCAGGTGACATGTGGAAGAGGACAGGTTTCCTCCTATAATAAGATCAGGATGAGTGGAAGAATTTATGGTTCGAGCAAGTTGTATTCTATAGAGAGACATGAACCATTGATTGCAATATATCTATACCATCCAAGCTCATGGAAGAGCTCATTATCATTTGTTTTGGCCTACTAAAGGATTCATGGGTGCATTATGTTCTAGAGGTCATGAGTGTGAGGCATCAAGCCTTGTAGGATATGGGTCACAGGGAGTTTGTGGTGTGCAACCGAGTTTATACCTTGTGGAGTTGATTCTAGCCATGGTATTGTGGGGGTGAGAACCTCTTTTAGTGTTCCAGGATTGGGAGCCCGAAGGCATATGTTAGATTGTTAAATAGTAGGACGCATCAGTGAGTAAGCACTGAATAGGTCCACGTGTGTGCTACTAGAATGGTGATGTCATTCTAAATGTGTTGGATAGGTCCACATATATGTGGTGACATCATCATGATGAAAAATCATGAAGAAACTTTGAAAGGCCATAGCATGCTTTTAATCATTCCATCTACGGGCTCATATTTAGATTTGGATGTATGGCTAAGGAAGGTAATTAAGAGGAAAGAAAAGAGATATTTTGACATCCCATCGACCTAAGGAAGGGTTAGGGGGTCATGTGTGTTACACAAATATCTGGATTCCTTAAACCCCGACCACTAAATATGTATTGTACCTATTGAATCATCTCTCTATACAATTCAAGGAAATAGAATGAGTCTCTTCCTAAATGTGATAGATGAGAAAGGTGTTGGAAATAAGGGTTTCTAGAAATGAAGGGGAAAATCTTAAAACTCAGATAATGGGCCTGCAGACTCAGTGAAAATTTTCTTGCATAATGATGCTTCAATGGATTCCTCCTCTCGTCTACCCAATGGCATGTATTTATACTTCAAAAATTCATTTGGAGTAATTATACAAGGGTTATAGGAGGTAATGAACCTAGAGAAACCCATGAACTCCACTAAAAAAAAATCATTTTTATATTTGTTTTTGTCAAATAAATTCATATGATCTCTATTGAAGGGTAATGAACATATACCAAGTTGCATATGCACCTTTTCAGAGAAAATGAAGTATATGAATAGCCAAAGAGAGTTTTTTTTAAATATTCTAAGGAGGAAATAGGGGAAATTAACTCTACAATTGGGAAATGGACTTAATATTCATACCAACAAGTGCATTTATTCAATGATGTGGAAAAATATGTTGTAACATATTCCCCCTATTGTGTGTGGTCAAAATGGTATTTTATGGTCGAAATACATTATACAATATAGGAGGATACTATGGAGTAGGCTGAAGCAAAATTCACCACACACCATACTAGAACATAACTTGCGGATGAAATAAAGTATGATATTACTCTCTTCCTGAGGCGGGCATACCCATACTCAAGAGTGATGAAATCATGGCCACCAAATCAATTACATTGTGGATCCATTAAATGTTTATATAAGAAGTGATCATGGCCAAGAAAAATGGGTACACATTGGATCCTTGTCAAAAGATATCATAGCCACGAACAGATACATAGTGGATCTATTACTCAAAATTGAAGGAGAATAATTGGAATCAAAGAGATGAATAAATTTATCCTCCTCTAGTGACAATGTCATGTAAAGGAGTGGTAATATTTAATACAAGTCAGGTAGGATCATAAAAGAGGTGATGTTACAACAAAACCGAGGTATTCAAAACAAAGTGTCGATGGTACTAGTATACACCATATGAATAGATGAACTGATGTGAAACATAATGAGACACCATTTGATTACTGGTCATCAATGTAGGTCATTAAAAAACATGAGATAATCCATTGATAATGATAATCGGCATCAAGGTACCTAGTACATTCTAGCATGTGTGAATAAATTAGATGATGTTGAACACTTATAGAATCTATTGATCAGGGGAAATTGATGTATTCCCACTATCAATAATGAGGGAACTTTCTAGTGATGACTGCAAGCCCCAAGGTATTAAAAATACTCTTGATATCGATCCCGGAGTAAATGAGACAAATTTGATGGGAAGAAATCCATTACAAGAAGGTAATTAAGGCATCCCCCATCATCCAACACAAGGAACAATAGAAAGTGAAACATTTTGAAGGAATTAGATGAAATATTGGATGGACACGCCATTGGGTATGTCTCTCACATCCAAAATATGGAATAATGCATGGAAGAGACCCTCTGAGTAATTTCCAATAATGAAAACCATTGACAGAGGCAAGAAATTCCACCAATTAGGAAAATAGAATCCAAGGTACTGCAAAAATCCTAAAGTGTGAATAAATATCTCGACATCGAACACATCAGGAATCACTCAGTTAGTGACCAATGATGGATTTCCATCTATTGAGTGCAAGGTAACCTATCGATGATGAAAAATGGCCTAGGGTGCTACTCTAGGTCAAAATATTAGAGCAATGTTTCAGATTCGATAAAAGATGATCGTCTAATAACAAGTCAATGGGGACCTTCCATATTGGAAAGAGTATAAGACAAAGATTATTCCCCATTTTGAGAATTACTCGACATGGGAAGGCCGCCATGAAAATCCATTACTTATAAGGAGTGTCCGACGCATATTAAAACTTCCCTTGAACAAAACCCTGACACAAAAGTGACTTGGGTAGAATAGACTAAAGAATGAAGAATGACATAAGTTTGTGACACAAAGGCATCAATAGAATATCCATAGTGAATGGAAGATTAAATCGTTGAACTATTAAAGACTCAATGATCAAGGTTCAATTTCCTAAGGCCAGACTAAAAACCCAATCCGTTGAGACAAAGACTCAAAATTTAGTGCATTTTTCAAGGGCAACATGACTATTTCCAGACTGAGAACTTAAATCTTTTCCATCCTATTTTTTTGCATTTTATTTTTTTGTCTTTTTCACGTTACGAAATCTTGAAATTAAATTAAAGAATGTTATCATATAGTGGAGGAAACAAGTGTCGAAGGAAAGCAAACTATTTCCAAGCACATGGAACATACATATGCTCAATGAAATGAAAGCATGCAGGATATGGACACTCGAGGGAATGTTTCTTCCATGGATATAGGTGTCAAGTCTCAAATGTAATAAATGAAAAGGACGGAAACTAAAGAGAATGCATAAGAAATAGGCTAAGTGAAAGCAAATTGAAGTCGACATTAGGCTCAAAATCTCAAGAAGGAAATTTTTATGCAGTATAACATCTTAACACATAAGTGTGGGAGACTTGTGGGTGTTGACCATAAAAATAATGATAATAAGTTATGAGGCTTCATATCAAAGTAATAGCAGTACTAAACAAGTATCCTGAGTATAAGAAAATACTTTAGCATGTATTCCAAACTGCAATCAAGGTTCCAACTAGGGCACCCATGAATAATAGGCTCTACCACACAAATTACAACACTTGTAAATGACAAAGACAGATTCTTTTTGAAGCTCATTGGCATCGATCCTAAGGAAAAATGAACCAATAAATGGATAATGCAAAATGTATGGATGGAAAAATCTAACTTGTATGGAAGTTTTGAGTGCATTACATGTTAGAATGGATCAACATGCAAAAATTCCAAAAAACAATGTCTCCAAAGTCCTATATATATGACCAATGATACTCACCCAAATGTTAATAAAACCAATATATAAACCTATGATAACAACTTGTGCTTTGGAAAACACAACTTTAAAACAAAAAACCTTAAAATTACAATATGGTACAAAGCACCGCACAACCTTAGAGCCTGTGCATATTACTTCTCTAGGTAGATCCCATTGCTAGGATTAGGCCAAGGTTCTCTTCGATAGTCAACCAATAAAGTTTCTAGTTCAAGAAGAAAGAACAATCTACGATGCATGTCTTCCCATGGTCTACCATCCATAATCATGGCTTCAAGGATAGACTCATCCAAACGAAATTTAACATCTGAGAAATCGTGTAGATGAGGACTTGAGGAATCACAAATACCATGGCTAGAGATCTCATAAATAGTAACAGTAAAATCAAGAGGAAAATCAAGATTGTTAGGGCCAATAGGGGAAATCAAGGGCTCACGTGCCCCCATTGGATAAATCACATGATCAATTGTTGAGACCTTGTCTCAAGAAGGAAAACAAGATTGTAAACACTCATTTTCAGAAGTAATTGAACATCGAGGATAAGATGTCACAAAATTCACTCATGGTAGGGTATAGTCCATTTGAAAACTAGGAAAATACAAAGGGGTAGCCTGAAATAAAGATGAATTAGGATGGTTATTATCATATGAAAGCTAATAAATACTAACAATGCTTATGTTGTGTGGAAAATGCATCACTCAAAAGAGCATGGACACCACAACATTCAGAGCATACACATAATCATGCTTATGAAGCATATTGAAGTCTAAAGAGCCTTGCACCACTAACATATTGACTAGGACACTCTTCCCACCTATCATGATATGAAACTAAGCAAGAATCCCTAAATATTCACTAGGTATTATGTCAAAAGCCAACAATTCACTCATAGTTGACATAGCTTGTGAGAACCCAAAGCTTTCCAAGTCGAGGAGGACAAAATTCTTGCAGAGGATCCTTTATCTACAACACATCGGTAAATATTTTTTGAATTAACCATTCAACCCTTATTTGGAAGGGTGCATAAGAAGGAAGGTGAGACTCAACAAGTTTACTCAAATCAAAGGAAACCATCCCCGAATTTTGGAGGGAGCATGCTCGAAATGAATGGAAAATCCCATTTTTTTGGAAGGTACTATTGTAAACACTTTTGATTTTTCTGAACTTCTTAAAATTTCCTATCCTAAGTTTGTATAATTGGAAATTAAGGTTTGCAATCCAAAATCCATGGTGATGATCGAAATAACACTTTAAAATTTAATTCAATTTTATTTCAATTCCTATTATTAATTGAACGGTCTAAATTGTTTTGTACGGTGGGTTGATGATTTTATTTGGTCTTCAGATGTGGAAATATATGGCATAGGCATTGGCTAAATTCTCTACCTTTTGAGTTTTTTGGTCAGAATCTGACGATGTAAATTTGGACAAAATCACTATTTTATGTTGTTTAAATTGCATTTTTGAATGCATAAATGGATTCAGCATGATGAAAACCCCATGGGGCACTCAGATTATACAAACTTAACCACTCAAATCTGTAGATCCAACCATTCATCACTGGATTTTGGGAAAAATCAAACAGAAAAATTTGTCAGAAAATAGCCAAAAGGTAGAACGTTTAGACTATTGCTATGGCATATAATCAAATGAGTCACATCCGAAGTGGTATGATGATCCAATGATAAATGATATGACAAATTGAATGTATTTATGGAAAAAAGGTGTTAGCGCAAACACAAATGATCGAAGGACGTAAACACAAGTGATTTGACGATCCTTTTTCTTTTTTTTTGGGTTCAGAGATGCCTAGATGTTAATTTGAACATGCGCTTTCGAAATATCTAATGATGAGTGATTAACCAATCTAAAGGCTCACATTCATTTTAGGTTTGTGCTTAATTTGGTTTTAATGATTCTCCTCCTAAAATGATCCAACATTTTACAATCACTTAATCCGACGATGAAGAGAAACTTATGGACTATCAATTTCCTAGCGTTTAGCGATAATAGGCCGCCAAAGAAAATAATAATCATGCATAATGAATGGTTTGAAATATGGGTTCATCCATTGTTTTATTTCATTTATTTATATTAAATTTGACACAATAGTTAAGCCTACAACCAACTTAATATGTCAATTTTCACATGTGCACAATATTTTCAGATTAATATAAAAATATAAGAGAGAATTTGTCATTTTCGTTCTTGTTTCTAAACCGATACGTTAAAATATTTTCTACCATAATCTCAAAATCCTTATTTTGTGGTTAGAAAGAGAAAATGGTGTATCATCAGAAGTCTATTCCTCCATAAAGGTCTGGTAGTAATTCTAAAGAGTCTGACTGTCGGGTCAACTTATTTTGGGATACTTTTCAACCTCATTCAAATCAAGTTGTGTTGTTGAAAGAAAATGAATTGGCAAGCTGGGAAACCCAAAATATGAATGACCCTATTCCTACTTGGTCAACTATTCTTATCTCAACCCTTGTACCTTATGATTCCACTAGTTGGTTCATATCGGATCAAGTATAATATTGTTGATTTTATAATAGAGGATATTCATGTACAATTGTGTTTGTTTCATGATTACAATTTTTTTTGTTATCGATACTATTTGATATATTTTCTCCTATTCTTTCAAGCCAAATTTGTCTCCCATCTTTATCCGTAGAAGAAAAATGAGTAGAATAAACCCTTACAAGTCACTTAATGGACTCCTATTATGTCTTTAGTTGCATCAAATAAGGATTATATGCAATTCATTAATCAATTCTTATTGCATGTATACACTATCTGTAATATTCTAGATATAAAAGGTATCCATAACAGAAATAAAATGCTAGAAATGGCAGATGAACAAAAATATAACCAAAATAACATCACAATAATACTGAAATGATAACAGAATAACACCAGAAAGAGAACTTAGATTACTGAAAGCAATGTTCATGGGCCTCTTTGAGGGGGAAACCTCCAGTCGAGCAGAGCTATATTACAATAATATCCAAGCTAGGATTCTCATACCCTCGACTCCTATTTATCTAAATATGTCTATCAAAAGAACCATCTAGAGGAAGATCCTTCTAGACACGGAAGCTTATATTAGGTCTTATTACATTCGACTTATTCTACTTTATTGCAAGGCCTTATTAATATTGACCTTTATTACATCTGAACATATTTTTCTACCTACATGAGGGTTAGGTCCCTAACATGTCCCCCCCCTTAAAAACAACCTTGTCCTCAAGGCTTGAGATGTGGAAATTTCTGCAAAATGGTAGTTGGTTCCCAAGTGGCATCTGTTGGAGTTGTATCTTTCCACTGGACCAACACTTCCTTGCTGGTTCATTGATGCAGGTGACTGTCACGCTGGTCCAAAACTTCTTACAGTTGTAGCCAAATAGATCCTTCTTCATCGAAATCGGGAAGGTTGGTTTGAATTTGGAACTTAGTTCCAATCATCTTCTTTAAGAATGAAACATGAAAAACATGATGTAGCTTAGAATGAATGGGCAAATCTAACTGATAGGACACCTATCCCACACGCTTGAGAATGGTATAAGGACCACAAAATTTGGGCACCAACTTATGAAAATTCTCGGCCTTCAAGGAATTTTGCTTGTACAGTTGCATTTGAAGAAACACCTGATCCCCTTCTGCAAATGGACGTTCAAAGAGACCTTGATATGCATGTTTCTTCATGCAATTTTATTCCATGAACACATTCTCTTTGAGGGTATGAAGAATAGCCTCTCGAACTATAAGCGTTTGGTCAACCCCCTGGACCTTCGAGACACCTGATAAGTATGAGAGAATTGAAGGTGGATTTTGTCCATATACCACTTCAAAAGGAGTCATGCAGGTAGTTGTATGGTATGAAGTGTTGTACCACCATTCAGCTAGGGGTAACCATTGAGCCCACTGATTTTGATTTTCCGATGCAAAACACCTCAAATATGTTTCCAAAAACTTGTTGACAACTTCAGTTTGACCATCAGTATGTGGATGATAAGATGTGCTTAGATGCAATTGGATGCCTTGTATCTTGAACAGTTCTTGCCAAAAATTGTTGGTGAAAATTGGGTTGCGATAAAAAACAATAGAATGCGGCATGCCATGAAGCTTGAAGACCTGATCCATGAAAAGTTGAGCCACAGTGGATGTTTTAAATGGGTGTTGAAGAGCACAGAAATGAGCATACTTGGAAATGCGATCAACAACAACCATGATGACTGATTTATTTCCCGAATTGGGTAAGCCTGTAATAAAATCCATAGAGATATCCCTCCAAATAGCAGGTGGAATCGGAAGCAGTTGTAATGTGCCAAGAGATTTGACATTTTTTCCCTTGTTGCGTTGACACACATCAAATTCAGCTACAAAATTATGAACTTATTGTTTCATACCATCACAGAAAAAATAACGTTTGACCCTATCATACGTTTTGGTAAACCCGAAGTGCCCAGCTATGGGTGTAGCATGAAGCTCATAAAGTACCGTGGATTTAAGTTTTGATTGTTTACTTAAATACAAATGACCTTTGAATCAAAGCTCATCATGGAGCCAAGAGTACCCTGGATAAACTGAATAATTAGACTGCAATTGTTGTATCAGATGCGAAATTTTGGGATCTTGTAGCCATTCCTAGCGAACGGCTTGGAGCCAATCTGGTACAATGAAGGAGAGAGAAAAAAGGGATCCTTCATCTTCATATTTTCGGGAAAGTGCATCTGCAACCACATTGTGTTTTCCTTTCTTGTAAATGATCTCATAATCATATCCAAAGAGATTAGTCACCCATTTTTGTTGCTCTGGGGAGCAAATGTGTTGTTCCAGAAAATACTTGAGGCTTTGATGGTTTGTCTTAATTTGGAAGGGTTGCCCCAATAGATAAGGGCATCATCGATCAAAGACATGAAGAATAGCCAACATTTCCTTTTCATAGATTAATTTTCCCATATTTCATTCAGACAGTTGCTTGCTGGTAAAGGCCAAGCATCGACCCTCTTGCATAAGGACATCGCCAATTCCTTTCCATGAAGCATCACATTCCAGGACAAAGGTCTTTGTGAAATCAGGAAGGGCCAGGGCTCGAGTTGTGCACATGGCCATATTCAAGGTTTGAAAAGCTTGAGCAGCTACTGGAGTCCAAGTGAAAGAGTTCTTTTTTAGGAGTGTAGTGAGAGGTGCTGCAAGCTTTCCATAATTCTTGACAAAATTGCGATAATATCTGGTTAAGCCCAGAAATCCACGAAAGCTTTTGAGAGTCTTTGGGTGAGGGAAGTCTTCCATAGCTTCAATCTTTTTAGGATCCACCCTAACACCATATTTGCGAACAAAATGACCCAAGTACTCGACTTCTAAGGCGCCAAAAGCACATTTAGAATGTTTCAGGAAAAGTTGGTGCTGAGAGAGTAGATGGAGAACTCGATCCACATGAGCAATATGGTTTGTCCAGGTTTTTCTATATATGAGGATATCATCAAAGAAAACTAAGACAAAATGACGGAGAAAAGGATGGAAGATATGATTCATGACGCTTTGGAAGGTGGAGGGGGCATTACACAAGCCAAAGGGCATGACCAAAAACTCATAGTGGCCCTCAAGAGTTCTAAAGGAAGTCTTAAGAATATATTCCTCTTTCATATGTATCTGGTGGTATCCAGAATGAATATCAAGTTTAGTAAATAACTTGGCACCACTCAATTAATCCAAGAGGTCATCAATGACAGGAATGGGAAATTTGTCTTTAATGGTGAGTGTTTTTAGGGCACAGATGTCAGGAAACATTTGCAAAGAACCTTATTTCTTCAAGACCATGAACACAGGAGAAGAGTAGGGGATTGTACTAGGCAGGATAACACCTGCGTTAAGGAGTTCTTGAACCATTTTATCAATTTCATTTTCTTGGGAAAAGGGGTCATGATAGGGATGAATATTGGGAGGAAGGCTTCCTGGTACAAGGGGAATGGAATGATCATGAAAACCATAGGAAGGAGGGAGTCCCTGGGGAGTGGAAAATACCACTTAATGTTTAGAGAGGATGGCACTGAGGGTGTCTCTGTTGCTTGTATGGCATGGAGTGGGGCAATAACACCAGAATGACCTTTTTTGAGCAGCTTTTCCATGCGATGGGAACTAATGATCTCAGGTGAGCCAGTTGTGATGCCTTGGAACTTATATTGTTGGCCCTCATGGTCAAATTGCATGGTTAATTCCTTCAAATCCATGAGAATGTGACCCAAAGTCCTTAGCCAATATTCACCCAACACAATGTCACAACCACCCATGTTGATAGCAAACATATGATATTTAAGGTGGTAGTCACCAATTTGGAGACACACATTTTCACAACGCCCTCCACATTTCATGGAGCCTGCATTGGAAATCATGATTTCAAAATTATTGATAGCATGGATATAAAAATGAGTTTCTTGGGCAATGCGGCGATGGATAAAATTATGGTTGCTTCCACTATCAACCAGAATTATGACCTTCCTATGCTTGATGTAATTGATTAACTTGAGGGTTTGGGGAGCAGAGAAGCTAGTGAGAGAATTTAGGCAAATGATCGGTTCTACTTCAGGAGGGTTTAAGGGAGGGGTTATGTTAGTGGTTTCAGGTGACTCAGACACAAGGGGAGTTTCAACATCCTCTTATAAAATATCCTCCAAGATGGCTATAAAAATCTTTTGTTCCTTACACTTTTGGCCCGTAAAATATTTGTCATCACAATTATAACAATGGCCTTTGAATTGGTGTTCATCCATTTAAGCACTAGTCAATTTTTGGATCTTTAGTGGAGCAGAGGGGGTAGTGGGATTGACTGGTTTAGTGCGAGGAATAAAGGGGGATTTTCTATTTTGAGAATATACAACATGTTGTGCTTCTTTATCTCTTTTAGTAGCCTCCACCCAACTCCGAGGTGGATCCATGAGGACATGGGCACAAATCTCATCCTTGAGGCCACTGATAAAACATTCTCGGAAAAAGGCATCAGACATGCCCTCGCTCTGAAAATCTAGGCGCTCAAAAGAAGCTATAAAGTCTTCCACTGTTCCGGATTATTTCAACTTTGTCAAATGGTCTAAGTGGTTTGTCTCAGTGTCAAAGTGTTGATAAAGATCTGCTACAAAGTGTGTCCAAGAAATATACCCTTGACAAGAATTTTTACTCCATTTCCACCATTGCCAACCTTCTTGATCTATATGGAGAACACCATATCGTAGTTTGGCCAAGTCATCTGTAATGACGTATAAAGAGAAATAATGCTCCATTTGGGTTATCCAACCAGTGGGATCTGAGCCATTAAATTTGGTCACATCCACCTATGGAAGGCGTAGGTCAAGCTGAAAATGATGGTGATAAAAATTATGGGAATGAGAGGAATTTTCAGCTTCGGTATGTGGAGGTGGGTCAGATAAAGGGTTATCTACAAGGATATGCAGCTCAGTGCAGATCATTGAAATGACGTATTCAAGTTGGGTAGTCATGTCTTGTTTGAGTTCCTCGATTGAGGTGGTGATGGAGGACTGCATGTTTGTATTGAGGGTGGAAAAATTGGAACTGAGTTGTTTCACTTCTTGTTGGGTCTTTGTGAAATTATATTGCAAGGTATTGAAGCGAGCTTCCAAATATTGGTTATGGGATGGGCCATGATGACTAGGGAATCGAGATAGGGTGGGTGGGGTTATAACTGTTTTCTAAAAAACGATATGTATGAATGTGATAAGGGAGAAGAGATAAATCCAATGGAATAGGTCTCAAATAATACTCCGGTCTGAAGAATACTACAGTGATGAAATTCCCAAATGATGAACTAGGAATAAATGTGTAGTGATTTGGCAACCCGAACACAGTTGCGTGGAAAAAGATCTTGTCTGGTTTATTTTTTGTTTTTTTCCCCAAGGGTTAGGTATTCAAGGATTCTACATATAAGGGTTTTCCCTGTGTTGTATCTCTCTGATATACATGTGGGGTCCAACAGTAGTACTCAGCCAAATATCTCAGGGCACTAACTAAGGTGGCTAGACCATGACCTTAGCCGTACTAACCGACTACCTAGGTACTACAGAGTATCTTCCCGAGTGTTTTTATCTATGGCCCTATAGTAGTTAGGCGTCCAATCAGTTTATCTAGAGAGGGCTTCAGGAAATCTAGGTCGATCCGTACACAGGTGTTGTCTGATGCGCTACCACTCGAAGGGGTACCCACAGGAGTTACAAGGGTTGCCAACAGATGTGCGCTTAAGAACCACTTGTATTTTTTGCATGATGAATCCCTCAACCACGGGTTTATGCATGTAACGACAAATCTCTATGGCTTAAATATGTCGGAATATGTCTCTACCCTGAAGAAAATTTAACCCACAATTTTCTGCCAAGGAAAGTGCTCTGATACCACTTGTAATATTCTAGGTATAAACAGTATGTAAAACAGAAATAAAATGCTAGAAATGGCAGATGAACAACAATATAACTAGAATAACACCATAATAATACTGAAATGATAACATAATAACACCAGAAAGAGCACTTAGATTACTGAAAGCAATGTTCATGGGCCTCTTCGAGGGGGCAACTTCCAGTTGAGCAGAGTTCTATTACAATAATATCCAAGCTAGGTTTCTCATACCCTCGACTCCTATTTATACTAAATATGTCTATCAAAAGGACCATCTAGAGGATGATCCTTCTAGAAGCAGAAGCTTCTATTAGGTCTTCTTACATTCGACTTATTCTACTTTATTGCAAGGCCTTATTAATATTGACATTTATTACATCTAAACATATTATTCTACCTACGTGAGGGTTAGGTCCCTAACACTATCATATATGGAAAACCACCTCCATGGATGCATGAAGACTATAGGAAGTTTATTTAGGTATGTCTTGAATTGAGTACTGGTAATTAGAACTTATATCAAAGATACATTGTTATTCATTTGTATGGTTGTGAGCTTGAACCTTACCTATTTCATGTGTATATATCACCTTGGATATTTTCTTTGGAGTATTTTCTTCAAAGGATCACATCTAACCAACTACATTTTATTTCCAAGAGTCATAAGTCTTCCTTTGGATTGCCTTATCAGTTCTTGTCCTTGATTGTTGTTGCACCTCTTTCGTCACCTTAGTGAGCAAAATAGAGGTGCTTGCAAGCTTAGTTGGGTTTGCTAAGCAGGACAGCTGTAAGGAAAAGGGTTAGAGAAAGAAGTATAAAAGAACAACTAAGAATTAAACTAAGAAATAAAATGACAACTATACTAATGAACATAGGGACATAAGGACAAAAGAAACAATAAGACCCATGTCACCAATGGTAAGGTTGATATTAGTGAAAGAAAACACCAAGAAGAAAGAGGACTATGAGTCCCTTCTTCCTCCAAGGGAGGGCTCTTGGACCGCCACAAATAATCTCTTCTTACAACTTTGAAAATGAAAATGGTGAAAGAATTCTTTGCTAATCCACTCAAGGGGTGAGATGGATTTCCCAATGCAATGATGCTAGTATACTCTTGATGAGAATAGAGGATTCCTCAAGAGAATAGTGGCAACATAACTTTTCTATTGAATTCCTTGAAAAATGAAGTGCATCCATGGCCTTTTTATAGCACTTCTTTGAGGTATTGTTCAACTAGCTTGTAGTGTGTAAAGAGGCTAATTAGGGCATTTCTAGGTCTTTGACCAGCCACCCAGTCGGATCCAGTCCAGATTTGAGTGTCAAATCAACTTGGAAGCTGAACCAGAAGTGGGTGGGAGGCCGACCACTCTCATAAATGCGTCGTTCTCACATCTGCACGACTTTTTGCGACCACAGTCGAGCATCGGGTGCATGTGCGATTTTCCTGTGTTTCTATTTCGTGCATGTGCACGTGCGCCCTGTGTAGTCATAGTGCACTTTAATTTTGTCACTGGTTGTATAGTTTTTGACCCTTTGGAAATGATTTTGTGGTAATTTGGGTCCATAGGTGACCTCATAACTGTTTGGTGATGTTGAATTCTTGTAACCATTTGCGAACGCAATTTCAGTGATAATAATTGTAAAGCATAGGTCTCCCTTTGATACTATCTGTAAAGTAGTGTCTTTCCTTAATTTGAAGAAGGGATATATTTGGAAGTATGAAGAAAATCAAGTAGTTTCAAAAAAAATGTGCAGCTTTGAATTCTACACCATTTGTTCATCATTCCAAGCCTGAAATTGAGAAATTCACTAAAAACAATACTTGCGAAGAAGTGAAATGTTTATTGAAATTGCAGTTTATTGATGGAATTTCAAAAGAAAACCTTATAGTCTATAACATCCCCAGTGATAGAAAACTGTAATGTACCCAGCCACCCAAGTTGGGCCACATCACACAATATTAACTTCTAACGCTCTAAAACCAATCTACAACATCCCCATTACCAAACTATTATGATACCATAAAGAAATATTACTCAACTTACCACTCAACAATTATACTACAAAATACAATGCGCAAATTCTACTCTAAACACTAGTCTATGTAGTATCACTTGAAGTATCGTGCTCAACCTCACACTACGCCATGCCACACTAACTTACAATAGTGAAAGTAACACAAAAATTCTATGCACAAGCATACTGTACACAAAACACTACTGTTCGTGCAACCATTCTCGTGTCACATGTAATTTCTGATTTTCCTTGTGTGTGGGGTTTCTTTCCATGCACGCACAAATGAATTTCTAGCCTCTTGTGCAAATAGGATACTTTCTTGTGCACATGGCCATTCAAACCTTGCCTCAGAGACTCATGACCAGTATTATAAGGTTAAATTAACAGGAAAAATTATTAACATTTGTCATAAATAATGTCTATAAATAATCTATAAGGTTAAATAATACATAGTTAATAATCTTAATAATCTTTATAATTAGTCATTATTAAGTATGGTGCATGTAAGTATGGTGCAGATAGACATTATTTATAGTTAATAATCTTAATAATCTTAATAATCTTAATAATCTTTATAATTAATTTGTCATAAAGGTTAAATAATGTCTATTTGCACCATACTTACATGTACATGAAGCATAATACATAATAGAAACAATTAGTTTGATGCAATGACATACAATAATTTAACCCATAATAAACACAAAATAATTAAGCACACAGTAAATGAAACAAGCACATAAAGACATTTATCTTTTATGAAAAGTCACAAACTGCTCACAAAACTTAGACATTCCTCTCAGCCATAAACTTTGTTGCTCATATACTTTCAGCAATAGGTCATCCTGTTGATGGGCGTAAATGACACACCGTCAACTGGAAGGTCAAATCCGGACCAGGGTTGTCTAAATAACCGAAGCCGTTTGGAATGAAATGACCTCATAGGTTTAATGGCTCCGTTGGCCAACTAAAGTCCTAAAAATAATAAAAGAAATGAAACTAATCTATGAAGCTATGATACTAAAGATATAAATTTAATAATTTATGAACGTCAAAAAAGGAATATGGATATGTGCATATGGTTATGAACAATGTATATACAACTTGCAAGATTTACAGGATATCTTGCGAAATGGATGTTTTTGAAAGTGTTTATAAAGTAGATAAAGAAAGCACATGCATTTTTCTTTTTTCTTTTTAATATTTAAAATCTAAAACAAACACTAAAGAATACTAATCGAATGTGATTGAAATGAGAACAGATAAACAATCAAAGCTAACTGAACTTGTTCCTATTTCATTGATAAATTATCTAACTAAAGAACAAATAAACTAACTTGTAATTAATTAACTAAAATGAATTTGTGCTCCTGTGCAATTAGAGCTCCTAGTTGTACTGTTGATGTGGGAAACTTGTAACAGAACGGTACTAACACTCCCAGAACAAACTCAAAGGTTGTTTTGGAGCAGGAATATAAAAGCAGACTGATAAACAGACAGATCTGGTGATCTTATAATGATGAAAACTTATAATAAAGGAAACTTAATACAAAGCATTCATGTAATACATCATTCAATATCCAACATAAATCAACGATGTTTTAATGAAATATTGATCACAAATGTAATATAGAACAACAAATTATAGACAGAATTAAAGTGATGAATAATATGAAATATCACACAATAATCAGACTAAACTTGTATAAACGTAATAACATTTCATAAGATAAAGGAAAAACATAATGGGTAAGCGCCATGCTGGTCTAAAGCCAAGTAGTGAACAACTTATCCATATCTGTCTTGAAATTCATATGTCCATAATGTGTTGCAATCAAATATGTCCTCACTAATAAGAGTGACCAATATTTAATCTAGTTCATGATTCAAATGCTCTTATCATACAAGATAGAGTTGAATCCACAAAAATCAGATAATATTACAAAAATAGTGAAACTAGAAACCACTCATGCATGCGTTGGTTTGTCAAAAATAAACCAAAGTTTTATAAACATAAAAAGTTAGAAACTACTTGTTATGGGTGGGAAATCCCTCCTACGGACTAGCACTAAGGGTTTATCATGCATGCAGAAATGACCTAAAGATTCTTACTTTTTACCATCATCCTATGCCTAAACCCCCATTACTCATATGTAAATACAAGGCTCAAGAGATTAAGTTGGCATACCTTATTTTTCGTGTTTGATGTCGATCCCTTTTCGCGCTTGGTCATTCTTTGACTGCAACTCTCCTCCCAATGATGACCTGCATTCACTAAAGACAAACAAAGAACTCTAGATACATTTGATCTATGAACTAACGGGTTAGAGATTTAATCAATCATACAATCAATATTCCAATAATGACAATCTCATATGGCGGGACGGGAAAAAAAATTCCTTTATTAACTTCACAATGATACCTTACAATGATAAAGTCGGCTACTGCTCCTCGATCCTGGTCCTGGGTTCTTCTTCCACTGTCTTCCAAATGCTTTTCTCTATAATTCTCTTTGCACAAGGATGGCTAAAGGTTGGGACAAAGGGAATGCTTAATCAGGTATAGTTTCTTTACTATGATTCTCCTCCTTTCAAATGGGACCCCTATCCCTTCTTTTATAGGCTAGAAGAAGCTAGGTATTTGGTCGAGTGATCGGCCATGCATGTCCAAAAGTTTTAGTTAACTTACCCAAAGTTGTGTGTTTTGTCAGTAACTTTCATTTTTCCGTTCTTTTGTAGGTACTTGTGGACTGTCTTGGGTCAGCTAGCATGTACACGCATGCAGTAATGAAGTTGGGCGCGTGGGGATTTATAAAAGGGGTTTTTAAGAAGAGTTGTTCAGTAGTGTTTTGGCAAAGAAGGAATCTGAGATGGCCTGAGGCCAGGTAAGAATGTCTGGTGAAAATTAGGGTTATAACAGATGCCCCCTAATGTGTGAGGTCAGAAGAGCATCTGATGGATGAAATACATTAAAAATCTTCACCGATGTTTTGAACAAGTGAGTCCAGGGACCAGAAATCAAGAGGTGTCATCTGCAAAATAATAATTGTCTCACCGAGGCTGGCATACCCATGCTCGGGATAAAATAAAATCATGGCTACCAATCAAATACACTGTAGATCCATGTCATATAACTATATAAAGTGTAGCCACGAGAAATACACAGCGGAGCTACATCTTGAATCAAAAAGATATACATGTAGAGTATCCATCTTCTAGAAGATAACAAGGCCTTATGACTGGAGATGAGGTGTTCAGAGCTCGAGAAACATCTTCAAAATCTTCAAAACTCAGGTAGGAATGTAATATGAGTGTACGACTTCACTACCCAAAGGTCTTTGACGGCTCATTGGTCATGGACTAGATGTTTTCACTCTATTCGTCACCTTGTGAGCAAATTGAGAGTGCTTACATGCCCAGTTGGGCTCTGCTAGGCATGACAGCTGTAAAAGGAAAGGGTTAGGGAAAACAAAACAAAACAATAAACAAGAACTAAACTAAAACTAATTAAAAC